>PVKS010043329.1:0-14949 GCA_004027875.1 Aplodontia rufa | reverse complement strand
ATATGAATTATGTCACTGTGTTTGGGTTTTTTAGGAAAAATATAGGACCCTGAAGAAAGGCAAGGGATCAGGGGAAAGGAGGTGGGAGGAATTGAATAAATTGTATTGCAGAATTGTGTACATCTAGGAATATGTGACAACTAATCCAACATTATATAAAACTATAATGCACTTATAAAAATATATATGCGAAAAAGAAATTTTCTTCATGGAGAAAAAATGATGTACTGTTAAAGGTTAATAACTAAAAAAATCAATTTAAATTATTGCTAACACTAACAAATAGATTTGCAAATTTAGCCTATTAAAATGTTCCTATAAGTAGGAGCATGATTCACAAAACAATTATAAGGAAATCAGAATATTTATGGTATATGACCAAAAGGCTATATGAAAATGAAATTTGAAAATTCAATGAACAGTGTTGATTATACAGATTGCAAGGCTTAGATAATTTACATGTGATGAAAATTACAGTATCAGCTTTGAAATTAATGGCATTATCAGTCATTATCATTCCCTGAAATGGTCCTTTTATGAGATTATCATTGAGAAAAGAGAACACTGACCAAAAGATTAAAGATACTCCTCCCATCATAAACCACAAGTGGCTTAACTTGTCATCAAAAACTATACGTATCAAAATTTTCAGCAACACAGTCTGGAAATTTGACCCTGCACTGCCTCTTTGACTTGGTTCTGGATGCCTCTTTTTAATTTTTATCTTAATGTATTTTTGTAAGCAGCAAAAATGGAAACTGATGAAAGCCACCTCTTCCCACAGAAAAGTGTGCAATCTCAAGTGTTGTGAAGGTTTAAGAATGATAATCACCTTGTTGCTGAAATGCGTATGTAAATAAGTACACAGTTTAAACTAGATGAATCCCACCAATTACCCAAAAGGAGTAGCAGTAAAAAAAATTTCTTAAATAAATATAATTTTAACATTAAAATGAACAAATCTTATAATAATCTGACATACTATATATTACATTTTATTTTTTCATTATTTTATTAGAATGCAATATCTGTAACAAAATAAAACTTCTCTGTATTATCTACTACTATTATACTCTGCTTTATTCTATGCTAGGTACTTAATGAATGAATAAAAATCGCATTATATATAAAATACAAAATTTGCATGATTAAAATTAAACAAAAGAAAGACTTCATAGACATTTTCCACGTGAGGACTAATGTCATAGACCTTGTCTAATACGTGATAGCTATTTTTGAGCAGTAACATAATTTCAGTTGAAAATTTGATAATCAGTGCCTTCTTTTTTCTTTTTTTTTTTTTAAAGATAGAGGGACAGTGAGAGAGAGAATCAATTTTATTTAGTTTTTCACATGGTTTTTGTTGCACAGACACTTCATTGTGTACATGGTGCTGGGGTTTGAAGCCCTGTAGTTGTGCATGCCAGGCAAGTGCCTTAACCGCCAGGCCACTGCTCCAGCCCAATCAGTGCCTTCTTAATACAATTCTTAGAAGCTGACTAGCTGTACATGGGCAGATGGTAAGCATATCTTAATTTTATTTTTAATGACTATTAATAATACATAAAATAAGATTTTGTTAAACATATTAAATATTTCAACTTGATAAACAACAGTTATCTTGTTAGAATAATTGTTCACTATGATTATTAACAGATAAATAAGTATAATAAAATTAATAATGCATATGCTAAATTTTAAAGACAATAAAATTCTTCTAAAGCTTAATTTTCTAAAGTGAGTTTTTAAAGAAAAACATACCATGCAGGATTCAAGATGATTTTCTCTCTAACATATTATACATTTATTTCTATTCAGAAGAATCTACATAATACATTTGAATAATCCAAATATCTCATTGCTTCCTACAATTCATGTAGGAGCTTATGTTGCATAATGATTTCCTAATAAATGCAACAATTATTACTTTTTCCTCTTAGTCTTTTACTGATTTTACTAAATTACTATTATCATAATTAACATGATGGTTATCATTATCTTAAACAGCTTAAATGTTGACTAGTCCACAAAGATCTTCTCAGCACTCTGTTCATTGACAGATTGCTGAAATCACTGAACTGCAAGAGGTCTTAAGAAAGCAATCAATGTTCGTTGAAGTGAATTGGCACAACTGCCTATTTATAGAGTTATGAAGGGAAAATCAATAGTGTTTAAAAGACCTCCAAAAAATAAAATTCTCACCCTCTCAAGAAATTAAAATCTTCACTCTCAGATGATTCTTTAGTTCTATTCTAAAGTCTTTATGCTTCCCATCCTCTTGTTCTGCAGTCACTGGAGATGTTCAATAAATATTTGTGAAATCCCATCCTCTTGCTCTGCACTCAATGAAGATGGAAAACAGCTACTAGTCATCTTTCTCTTCTAAGAACCCTTCATCCTTAAAGACTGTTATTAACTCCCCACTCTTATATAGTCTCAAGCCTGAACAATCCAATCCCCTTGGCTTGTTTCATCATTCTGATCTGTTTTTAAGTCTCATTTTATATACTTGCCTATCTTCAGGTTCTAAAAGTCCCTCATTAATGTAGCTTAAAACTGGACAACTTACCGTATGCCTTTGCTTATTTTTAAAGATAATCAACAAAATATTACTTTATAGCATCTCAGTATAACAATAATTTCCCCTCTACACCACTATTTAGGTGTTCTTCAGGGTTATAAATAGCACTTCAACTTACAGGAACATTCAGATTTAGTAGCAGAGGATATTTCACCTCATAGCAAATAATATGTTTCCCTTAAGTACATTCAGCAGGATTTGATCATAATTTTCCTTAGCATAATCTGATTAGATGTAAACTGAATACAATTTTAAGACAAAACAAAACAGTCAAAAATACCCATGTGGCATTGTAGGATGGTTTTGAATAATTCCTTTGTCTGGCTCAAATCCATTGTCTATGGAGCCTGCTGAACAATTCCCAGTGAATATTATGTTATTGGCTGTGTGAGAACCTTTATTTCCCTGGCCAAGTTGGAAATGCAAACTCGACTTTTTTTTTTTTAAATACTTATTCACAGCACACAATCAGGCTGTGCTTGTTTGTTATAAAAAACAAGATTAAATTATACCCATACTTCTTTCCTTAAGAAGTCTTGTGTCGGGGCTGAAGCATTGGCTCAGCTGTTATCCTGCTTGCCTGGCATATGCAAGGATGTGGGTACAAACCCCAGAACCACGCACCCAATAAAGTATCAGAACAACAAAAGTCACATAAAAACTAAATAAAAATAAAATTTTATCTTTAAAAAAGAAGTCATGTGTTTGTAAAGTGAACATTTGAAAATAGATATCCTATAATTATTCGTATAAATCATTCAATAAATTTGATACGTATGAATTTACCATGAAAAAAATTAAAAGTGCTTTTAAAGTTTAAGTATTTTATCCCTCTGCCTTATCATATAAAGTTTATATTTTAATCTTAAGCTTATATTTTAAACTTATTTAAAATGTAATAGGGATGGGGATATGGCTTAGTGACAAGATTGCTTGCCTATCACGAGCAAGGCCCAATACTTGATCCTTAGCACTTCAATAAATAAGGAAATAGTATGACAAACATACATACTTCAAGTTTCTACATTTAATACTATCTGAAAGCTCTGGATATCAGAAATGAGGACAGAAAAGATCCTGTGATCCTAAGGGAAAAGTTAGCCTAGTACAACCAGGTTGTTCAGGACAAGACTTTCCAAGGTGATGACATAGGGAAAGGATTTGCAAAGACTATGAAATTGAAAAGTAAAAAAGAAAATCAGTATGCCCAGACTATGGTATACAACAAGGGAAGATAAGATAGGAGAATCAACAGGGTCCAGATCATACTGAAGCTTGCTCAACCACTGTGATAATGTGGCCTAATAATAAATATATACATATATATGAATGTATCCCTGCTTCCTGGCATACAGCTAACTAAAAATCTTGGAATATGAGAAGTGATGGGTGCCTTTTTATATGCTAATAAATGAATGGAGCTTAGAGGCTTCTCAGAATGGGAGCTGGCAGCCAGAGGAATGAATTTCATGATTGGAGCATTAGAAATTTAAGTCCCACTGCTCCACCTCTGGGAGGAGAGAGGGGATGAAGGCTGACTTCTCATGAATGACCAATGATGAAGCTTTCATAAAAACCCAAAAGGACAGTGTTCAGTTAGCATCAGTGTTGCTCAACATGTGGAAGCACTGGGAAGGGGGAGCATCAGAGAGGGCACGGAAGTTCCTCATCCCTTCTCCCAACCCTTGCCCTATGCATATCTTCCATTTGGATATTCTTAAGTTGTATCTTTTTATAATAAACCAGTAATCCGATGACTAAATTTTTCTTGAGTTCTATAAGCTGTTATAGCAAATAACTGAAAGTAAGGTGGTATGCCTTGAAATAAGGCAATATGTGGCCAGTTAGCCAGAGGCACTGATGACTGCCTGGGCTTGTAAGTGGCCTCTGAAGTAGAGCCAGTCTTGCAGGACTGAGCCCTCAACCTGTGGAATCCATGCTAATATCACAGGTAGATGGTGTCAGAATTATTCTTCAGTACACCCGGTTGGTAGCCACAGAGAACTGGAGAACTGGTATGGGGAAACCCCATATAGCCAAGAGATGCACCAAGAGTGATGTGTATATAAAGAAGAAACATTATTTGCTTTTCTTTTTCAATCATGATAAGGAGTTTGCAGTGTATTCATATTAACACAAGAAACCTTTACAGGAAAATAGTTATTAAGCATCATTGTCAAAATTAAAAGAAAAAATCAAACCATACTTCTTGTTCTATTTTTAACTATTCCCCATTTATCAGTTTTTAAAGTTCTTAAAATATAAGCTCGACACATCTCCATAACAGACCTATTTATTCATCAAAAGTCACAGATTTCTATATTTCAAAAAAAGATTCAAGTACACAGAGGCAGTTAGTGAAACAATGATTACTACAGGACAGGAGGAAGTAAACGCCAATGGGTACAAAGTCGCAAATATGTAAGATGAACAACTTCAGAAGTCTAATGTACATCATGAGGATTAAAATATACAAAAGCATACTGAGTCATGCTTTTTTATTAAAAATGTAGATTTTTAACTGCTTTTGTGACAACAAAAGGTAACTATATGACAAGATAGGTTAAAGTGCTTCAATTATATATATATATATATATACCAATTTATTATCTATATGTATTCAATAGCATTACCTCAAGTATACAATGACACTTACTTTTTCAAATAAGAAACAGCTTGAAGAGATGACACTGAAAAGGATGTAGGGAAGGATTATAAAGGACATTTATAAACTGTCAAGGACTGCATGATTTTTAAGACAATAAAGAGTGAAAAGAGAAAAACTATAAATTTATGAAAATAATAGCACAATGCAGAAATTATCTTTTAGTTTGAGGAAATATATAAGAAGAATTAAGAGGATCAGGGAAAGACTGCCCCAGCACCATTTTTACCTATTCACTTCAGTGTAAAAATCGGTCTTATATTTCCAACTGATTATTAGAAATGTAGAACTGTATTATGTTTTTCAACATACTTTATGTGTAATTATATAGTTTTTCTCAAAATATATTTCTTCCAAGAAGCACAAAATGTATTTGCAATACAGTAACTGCTGAAACCTAAGAATAAAACCAATTTTTAAAAAACCTCAATTAGTTGAACAAAAACTCCCTCTTTTTTATTTCTTAAATACAATAATGATTTAGTATAAAAAGGAGAAGATAAACATAGAATAAAAGTGTTAAAAGCTTAAGCAAATGGTAAATAATATCCTTAAAATATTTATGAAGTTAAATGAAAACATTAAAAATTATTTTGGAAAGTTTCATACTATCATAAAAATAACTAAAAAGTAAAGCACAATTCAAACACAATCTTATTTTACAAAATACCAGAAGAGGTTGTTAGGCATGAAATAAAAATATGCTGTTTATCTGCTTAAATGAAGGACTCAATAGAGCCTGAGTATTCATTGGCTTTAGTATTTGTTGACTGTGGTAAGAAAGTCAATCCAACTATGTTAAAAATTTAATATTAAACATTTAAAGAATCAAAATATAGTATGTGACTTATTAATTAAGAGAAAATTCTAATAGTTGTTTTTCAAAGAAAAGACAAATACTATAGATGTGGTGGGTGGTAAGATAGTGGTTAAAATAGCATTTTAATGCAAGTTCAAATACATAAATTAAATATACATGTAAAATGATTGAACTCTCCAACTGAAAGAATGAGTTCTTGGAATAAAAATTAACCAAATTAAGGCCCACTCAGTTATTTATGTATAATGCATAACTCTCTATCAATAGGCTGGATTTATAAATAGAGAAATGGGCCTTGAAAACACAAAGCACAAGATCATTTTATACTGATGAATGATGAAGTCATGAATAAGATACAATAACAGGAAGCACAGATGAAAAAAAACAACATTTAAAACACTTAAAATATTCAATATCAGTGAAAAACAATATACTTCTATAATTCACAATAGAAAATGCATTTCTTTTTTAATACTTTTAAATAATCTTAAATGTAATATTGAATAAAATACACTAAACCCAAGACAGTTTATTCTTTAAGAGAATATATATAGTATCCCTTTAGAGGGGATAACACTTTGAACAGTAACATGCAATGATATTTTATGTTCTTAGGATAGCAGATATACTAAAAGAAGTTTTATGTGTATATAGCTTATAAACATCAAGCACCACTAGCATACAAACGTTTTAAAATACACATACATAATACACATTTAAATTGCCTGTTTTAAAAATACTAATATAAGTCTATGAATATACAAATGACTAATTTATTCAATTATGCTTAATTAGATATGAATCAGTACTACTGTTATAAGAGGAAAATCTACATTGTATATTTTAGGGTAAGTAGAATCTAACACTGTATGGGGCCATTAGTCAGAATCTTGAATAATAGGCTTTTCTTGAGAATCTCAAATAAAAACAAGAAAATGATAAGGATTTTTTTTCTGTGTATTTTTAAAAGATTAGGAATCTTATATTCCCAGTAATTTGCTTTGAGTTTCAGTTTGCTTTGAGTTATAACTAAAAGTGAATGTTAGGTATTAGAAAGAACTTACATATCTTAAAGAAACAATCTAAACTATGTGAAATGATAGCCATTTTCAGAAATAATAAATGAAGCACTAATTATGGTAGAAAAGAAAAGAAAGAAACCCTATATAAAAATTTAATGTTTAGTTCTACAGCATTAGACAACTAAAATTATCATATTATTGTAATATTAAAGTCATTTAGATAACATGTACTATAATATATGATTGCCTGGAAAACTTAAATATCATTTTAAATGAACAAAATGTAACTGCAAATTAAGATATATGCTATAATCCTATTTTAATAAAAATGAAGATGTGAAACAACATGCTTCAAAATGTTAGTGACTCATTTCTAGGTGGTAGGATTTCAAGTGATCCTATTTTCTCTGTTCTGACTATATGTATTTCCTAAATTTTCTATAGATCCTTTAATAGCTAACACCAAGTTCTAACTCCATGTGGAAAACTCTACGGTGGCCATTATTTTCCAGATTAGAAATATAAAGGAGAGAGGTTGAATGCCTAATGTCTTCTGAGTAGAAATTGGAAGTGCCTGTATTTGAATCTTAGTATAGTAGTTTGGTACCTGGAGTCACATATTTAAGAACTAAATTGGCTTTCATAATATTCAAAGCATTGCAATTAATAATCTTTAAGAATCAGAAGGAATAGAGTTGATGGATTCAAGAACTGTCATGTTTCTCATTTATAACTGAAATCATTTGTATCTTGTTTTTCACACATCTACAGGAAAAACATGGGCAAATATTCCTCACCAGTGCTTAAACAGAACTATTGCTAAAGACATGAATCCCTTCCAAATTTTTAATTTTGTGACTTTTTTTAAACAAAAAGTATGACGTGGTGTTGTTGTCCTAAGCAACACTGAGAGATTTCCTATTTGAGAAGTAAATGACGAGGGGAAAAAATTATAGACCATTATGGCATGCTAATAATCCAAATTAGACAAACAAACACCAGCAATGGAAAAGAAGAGAGAGCAGACGCATTCAGCAGAGAATGGTGATAAAGAGTAATGGACAGCTCATTCTGCACAGCTAAAATTGCACAAGCTGAGCTGTCGAAGGGAAATGAGTCATCTGGTTCTCAAGTTATAAGGAAATTTTACAGAATACTTTAAGTTTGAATAGCTAACACTGCAGGCAATTGAAATAGGTCTCCAAATATCTGATTAAAGTCATGCATGATTACAACTGGTATAGAATATTTTTATACCTCTTTTACAAATGGTAAATGTAGGCTAAATTTCCAGTTTTCTCTGTTACTTAACTTCTAAAGTAGGTATTAATTGAGGAAGTAAATTAAGATATGCTTAACTAAATTCTTAGATATGGAAATGATGTCTAAAACTCTTTATTAGGACATTATTCACTTCCACAGTGCTTCTTAATGAACTGTTTTGTCCTTTGATTCATTAATCCTTTCATGTCATTTGAATTCTTTAACAAAAATGGATTTTTGGCATCAGAATCTGGTTTTAAATCTAGAATTTCAGCCTCAGAATACTGGAGAGACTGAATAGCAGGAAAATGAGAAAAGACAAGATATGAGGGGTACTATGCAGTCTGATAGATAGGAAACACAGGCAACCACAGGAAAAATAAACCCAACAATACTGTCTTCTATAGAATTAAGTCTCCTATTTTTTCAAACTTAATTTGATCATGCAAATTACCTACTAAATGCCACCAGGCTAGGTGATTTCTGTATTTCCTTGCTTATAACTATAACTCACCATCTGTTCTTCTATAAATGATATATTAAAAATCAAATCAATGGTGATTTTTAAGACACATGCCCTCTTTAAGAGTATGATACATTATCTCCCATGAGACCATACTAATTTGCTAATAAGAAGGAAAACACTTCATCCTGTTTTTTCTTACATTGTCTATATATTAAAATACAACACATTTTATGTAAAATATAGAGGAAAACAGAACTTACTTTTGTAAATTAATTCTATCATAACGTTTTATCATCTGACAGCACAATGATGTTCAAAGAGATAGTAGACAAAGAAACAGCCATACTTATTAAAATACAAAAAGATACGTATAGAACATTAGCCTTTTAGGCTATATCATAAGCTTCTAACAAGTTATAATTTGAAACACAAAGTATCATTTATCTACTTCCTGTATGTGTCATTTCTGTTGCCCTTTAATTATCTTATTTAAATAAGTAAATGGAAAGTACGGGTTATGATGAGGAGGATTTTTGAGCTAATGTAATATATCACTTCATTCATTATTCCTCTCACCACACTATGAGGTATACACTGCAATGTACTAAGTCACATGAGTGCTCATGTCACACAATGTCTATTTCAAACAAATATAAACAAACAAAAGGCCTATAATACTATGGAACTCAAGAAAGAGGGTCCTTATGATTTAAGTATGCATGTATATCTGGAACTTCCTTCTGGGGTGATTTTCAAATAACTACATAATATTTTATAAAAGTTGTTGACCACAAATTAAAACATATATTCAACCCTAATCCCAAGATTACTGCAAATGCCAAACCAGACAATGTTTACTTCTGCAATCTCCACATTGGCTGAAGGTGGCAGCAGCGAAAAAAGATTAAAAGAAAAAAAAAAACGTGAGCTGATTTCTTAATAAATGCTGTGAAATTTTTCTGTGGGTTGGAAAGTAGCATAAATAAGAATTTCGGCTCTGTGTGCATGAAAGTATACATTTGTGTGTAAATCAGGTGAACAAAGACTGTTAAGTCAGAATCATTATAAAGTTTGCATCTTTAAAAAACTCAATAAAAATTTATTCTCTTTCTTTTTCTCTCACACTGTCCTTCTCTCAAAAGAAAAACAGCGTGCTAACCTCCTGGATATTCCAAGTGGGATGCTTAACAGAGTCCTGCTGAGGGGACCACCACAGAATGTTTGGATGACCAGATCTCTGAGGAAAGAGACGCATCAAGCAGACATGGTGCACAGACACAATGTCTTGTGTCTGGAATATGCCAGATTCCATGTCCCAGGTTAAGGTCACAGAGGCAACGTCCATCAGGTCAGTGCCCTTCTGACACAGCAGTTCCTCCAAAAGCACAAAACTGAGCTTATCCTAGGATCTCTTGCACTGACAGAGGTTTCAGACCTTCTCTGGGCTCAACTCTCCCATTGGTAAGGAGTTGATGGTTTCAGCTCTGGAGCTCTGAGTCTACCCTATCCTTCTGTCAGAAGTAAGATATCTGAAAGGGGTCCCCAAGGGCAGGTAGTGAGAGGAGAATTCCCCACCCTATAGTGAACCTCAACAAGAATTTCCTCCCCAAAAGATTCCCCTCATGCAGGACACCCTTCCATGATATGACAAAGGTCTCTGTACTAGGACTAGATATTGTCTCTGTTTTTCATCTTGTTCGCTTTTTTTTTTTTCATTTGTTCGACAGTCTTACATATGGGAAAGAATCGCTGGTACATATTCATGCATACATGTATACTGACATAGTAAATTAAGGTCAATCCTAGTCCAGGATCTCCCCGCTCTCCTTCATCCATTAGCCCTTCTCATGTCTCCTCTGTAATACCCCCATGCTTTAATTGAAAATGAGCATATGCATGTATATTAATTTTTGAAATTTCTGAGTTATTGTCTTTTGACCACATGAGCTGAAAACAGTATTAAGTCAATTTTCTATTTCTTCCTGGTTCTAATGAGTCCAGTTCTGAAGATTCACCACCATAATAAGATGCTTGTCCTTCTAGAGGAATTTTGGTTTTTTTTGTTGTTGTTGTTTACTCTTAAGTGTTCATACAATAACTCAAATGGAAACTAGACAGAATTATTTTCCACATAGGATTACAATCCAGAGGATAACGTTCTATAATTTTAGAGCATTTAAATGTAAAATTTATAATTAAATTTCTTCCATATTATTTGATTTATGCATAGTAATGTATGGTATTTTTATTAAGTCAGCTATGGTAATCCAGAAATACTACAAGAATTTTTTGTTTTCCTTCAGAAATAATGGTGATATTTTTCTTTTTTTATTTTATGGCTATTATTTAAGTGGTGATAGAAATTTGATAGGATTATAGTTCTAGGGTAGTGTTTTATAAATGTTGCTTATTTAAAAGTGATTTTCCACTCTCTCTCTCTCTCACTCTCTACAATACTTAATTTCCTGAGTAAACTGCCTCCTTTCTCATATATCCACATTCTGCTTTTCCTATTTGCTCAGTCCCCCAGTATTGGATGTAGAAAGAGTTTTTAAGGGAAATCTTACAGTTAAAACAAGGGCTGGATTGGTGGCTGGGTGGTTACAGCACTTGCCAGGCATGTACAAGTAGGCAGGTTCAAACCCCAGTACCCATGTACACAACTATCTGAGCAGTGAAGGCCATGTGAAAAACTCAATAAAAATTCATTTTCTCTCTCTTTCTCTCTCTCTCTCTGTCATTCTCTCTTTAAAAAAAATCTAAAACAAAAGTTTTATTTCTGCATAAAGGCTAAATTTATGCAACTTAATGTGACTAATATTTTTATCAAAATAAACTTTGATTTTAAAAAATTTAAAGTACCTAAATATACGGCCTTTGATGGGGAGAGAGACATTACTGTCTAGTACTTCAGCTGAGTATAATCAAATTGACACTACTGTCAAAACAATTTTAATAGTAGTCATAGTATATGCTTAATGAATATATACATGAAATCTTTAATCCCAAATGTAGTATATTTGACAAATATTATAAGATAGCAGTTCTTAGTTATGATTCAATGTAACCTACTATGTCATGATGAATTTATATTGTGCTATATGTAATACTTATTCATCTTTATACTTCTTAATTTTTCTCTATTTCTACTCAAAATTTTAATAATCCCTCCCCCTTTTTAAATCATTTACTTCTTCTTAAATTTTCAAGTGAGCTTTTTATCTTTGCTTAATTCTTTTAATTAAAAATTGCATGAACTTATTTATTATCCAAACGACTTCAAGAATTTTTTTAATTAAGAAATTTAGTTATTGTACAATCAAAAATGTATATAGGGGCTGGAGCAGTGGCTTAGCAGTTATGGTGCTTGTCTGGCATGTGCTCATACTCGATTTCAAATCCCAGCACCACATACAAAACAAAGTCCGGGAGCAACAAAGGCCACATGAAAAACAAAAAAAAAATGATTCTCTCTTTTTATCTATCTCACTGTCCCTCTCTCTTTAAAAAAATAATGTATATAAAGTAACAATATGATCTGCATATATTCTTAAATCAGATCTACCCCCTAGATCCCTCCCTGTTGTCCCTCCTTTCCCCTCCCCCACCTGCTCCCTTCCCCCTCCTTCCCAATACACATCTATGATTGCCCTAGATTATGTGTTGCTACCCCTTTGTTGGGTCTAGTACATAAGATTGACTACCATTCACGAAGGCCTGGGTTTTGCTCCAGCCTTCACAAATAACTGAAAACATTCAACACTAGACTCTCTGGGTTAGGCTAATTTTGCCCACTAGGATTTCTTTCACCACCATCCATTTACCTTCAAAGGGTAAAATATCATTGTTTCTAATTGCTGAGTATAACTCCAAGGTATATATATACACCACACTTTTTGGATCCATTCATCCAGTGAGGGGCATCTGGGTTGGTTCCATATTGTAAACTGACCTGCTATGAACACAGATTTTGCTGTGTTGCTGTAATGTGCTGATTTTTATTTCATTGGAAAAATATCCAGAAGAGGGATAGCTGGATCATATGGTGGGTCCATCCCTAATTTTTTGAGGTTTCTTCACATTGCTTTCCAGAGGGGCTGTACCAGTCTGCAGTCTAAACCAAAAAGCAGTTAAGATAAAGAAGATACTCTGAATCAGGAGTGGTGGCACACAACTGTAATCCTAGTAACTCTGAAGGCTAAAGCAGGAAGATCACAAGCTGCAGGCCATCCTGGGTAATTTAGTGAGAACCTGTCTCAAAAAAATGTGCACTGGGGGCTGGAGAGGTGGCTCAGGAATAGAGTTTGTCTGGCATGCATGAGGACCTGGCTTTCAATCCCCAGCACCACATATACAACAAAGTGTTGAAAAAACAAAAACTAGATGAAAAATAAATAAAAATTTACTCTCACTCTCTCTTTTTTTTAAAGTGGGGTGGAATGGGGATATGGTTCGGTGATACAGCGCTGGATAAATCCCCACCACAAAAGCAAAAGATAATTTTCAGGTAGTTTTGAGTTATCCAGCAACACCACTGACCACCCTTCTCAACACATAACAACAATAGGGGTTCCTTGTCCTGCTGTCTCTTTAGTATACTAGTATGAAAAACCTTTTCTTCATCCTGTATATATTGATAATAAACACAAAGAAGCGAATGACCAAGATACCATTTAGTATGGATAAGAGTAAAGTACTTATAATAATTTAATCCTTTTTCTATTCTATTTCTCTCAGATGGATCAAACGAGATAGGCTTAGATTTTTACAAGTATGTGAGACAGAAACACTATATTTTTTGAGATCACATTTTAAAGTACCTTATTTACTGCTAGAAAACAATTATAAGAAGATAAGAAAAACAATCAAATAATATAGGGCTCTAAAGTAGAATCCAACACATAGAAAGGAATAATTCACAACATAAACTTAAATATATAAATTCCAGTAATAAAGGCACCAGAATAGGAGGCAGATCTTTCAGTTAAAAATAAAATATAATCATTGACATTATCTCAATATACAATGGTCGTTCATATCAATGATAAACTAGATGAACAGTCTCCAGCAATGCAAAAAGACAATGCAAAAAGGCTTACAGTTGAAATGATTGGATTATGAGAATCAAAACCCAATCAGTGAGCTAATCCCCTGACAGGGATTAACAGAGTGGTAATTTAGGGCAAGTTGAATGTGGCTAGAGGAGTTTGGTCAGAGGGCATGTCTTTGGGGTCTCTATTTTGCATCTGACAACTGGAGTGTCTCTCATCTTCCTGCTTGCAGTGCCCTGAGCCACTTTCCTCCATCATCATTTTCTGCCTCACCTCAAGCTTCAAGGAATGAAGCCTGCTGTCTGTGGGCTGAGTTCTCTAAAACCATAAGCCGCCAAATAAATTTTTACTCCTCTAAAATTGTTCTTGTCACTTCTTTTAGTCACACTAATAGAAAAGCTGGCCAAAACAGATACAAAGTCAGTTAACAAAGAATGGACATGGGTCGATCATAATTCATAGAAGTACATCTACACTTAAATACAGAAACCAAAAGATATATAAAAATATATAGGCTTATATATGTACTAAAAGATAGAAAACCATGACAAGAGTAAAGGACAGGGGTTATGGTGCTTGCCCTGCATGCCTGAGTACACAGGTTCAAACCCCAGTACCTAGGTACGCAAATGAGTGTCAGAGCAACAAAAGCCATGTGAAAAACTCAGTAAAACTTGATTCTCTCTCTCTCTCTCTCTCCTCTCTTCAAAAAAATAAATAAACATAGCTATAAGAGAAATGCAAATCAAAACTTCAATGAGATACCACCTCACTCCTGTTAGAGTGGCAAAAATGAAAAATACAAATAACGACAGATGCTGGAGGGGCTGTGGGAAAAGAGGAACACTTCTACACTGCTGGTGGGACTGCAAACTGGTTCCGCCACTATGGAAAGCAGTATGGAGAATCCTCAAAAAATTAAGGATGGAACCACCTTACGACCCAGCTATCCCACTCCTGGGAATTTTCCCAAAAGATTTAGAATCAGCGTATTATAGCTATGTGGCTTCATCAATGTTTATAGCAGCTCAATTTACTATAGCTAGATTATGGAACCAACCCAGATGCCCCTCACTTGATG
>PVKS010043328.1:0-14958 GCA_004027875.1 Aplodontia rufa | reverse complement strand
TTCCATCTACAAAACACTCTGACCTTAACATCTGTTTAAAACACTGGTACTCACTGTCTTGTTCATCGCTAGAGGTCACCGTCATTGTGAGTCATAGATTGAAGTTGTTTAGGCCATGCCCTGGCAGCGCACCCCTGAGGTCCTGGAGCTAGGCCTGTCTGCTGAGGCAGAAGGATTGCAGTGCTCACCTGCAGACCTGACTCTGAACGCTCACGGTCACTGTCTCACTGGAACATATATTAAAGATGTCCTTTCAAGGTCTCGTTGTCATGGAACAGACCCATTGCTGGCCTCTGAAGCTTGTGAGCAGGAACACTGGCCAGAGGGGGTGGGAGGCCCCTATGCAGGGCCACATTCTCCAGTGTCCCTTGGGAGTTCTGGCCAAGAATGTGGATGCCTGGCCATTGTCAGGAGCTCAGGGGAGCTGAGAGACGGAGCTGGGGGCCAGGCATCGGAGCCAATCGAAACAGAAACCAAAATCGAAGGCGCTGATCCTCAATTGCCTACGGACGGTGCAGGCAAGAGAGATTGGAGGGGGTGCTGACTCCCTCATCCCTTCTCTTCCCCTACGGAGCACAGAGGTGGCCTCTCACCACAGGGGAGCCCTGAACAGAGGGCTCTCGTGGATTTATGGACTTGAGTGAGGGAGTTTCAGACAAGGGCTGGGGCAGGGGTGGCCTGGGGCCTGTGTCACTGGAGTGTCTTCAGGGTCCCCTTTGTCCACATAAGGAGGCCACAGCAGAGGCTCCATAGACAACCTGGACCTGGGGCCTGTGATGAGAGAGCTAGGGGTGCAGGTGCCACCCCCTGGGCACACAGCATGCTAGGAGCACTCCTGACCCCAGTGCCCACATCCTTCTGCTGTTCCCTGCCATGTGCCTGCCATGTACCTGACCTGGCATAGGGAGACTGGGTTCTGGCGGCTTGGTCAGGCCTGAATAATCCCCTGGGCTTTCAACCAGGAGCTGCACAGGTTGGTGCAGCCTGGGTGCTGAATCCTGGCACAGCCACTCTGCATCTTGGCTGTGGAGATGCCCTTCTGCTCCTTCCTGTGGGTGGAGGCCTAGCTCAGCCCCTCCTGTGCCTCAGGCTGGGTGTCCAGACCTGGGCACATCCCCAGTGCCTTTCCTAGCCTTGCTCCAGCTCCAGGACTCCTACAAGGGCAATGCTTCAGTGGCCTAAGGGGCTTTGAACTTCGTCTGGCTTCCCTTCTGTGCCACGGCTGCTCACGTGGGGGACACTTGCTAAGCGGGTAGATGAGCGAGGATGGCAGAGCCGTGAGCACCTGCCCTCCCGGGACCACTGGGCCCTGAGCAACAGCTGGATTTCTGAGGCCACTTAATGATAACCAAAGTGTCTCTTTGGTAGCACCTCGTGGGAAAGATGGCCTGCGGTGTCATCATGATTGCTACCAACACAGACGGTGCCACCGGAGAACTGCAGCCAAGTCAGCACCGCTCAGGAGGAGGCCAGAGGGACAGCTTGCACACCTGATCACTCTAGTTAGAATCTTCTAAGGGGGTTGGAGCAGTGACTCAGCGGTTACAGTGCTTGCCTGGCATGTGAGAGGATCCAGGTTCGAACTCCTGCACCACATACACAACTGAGTATTGGAGCAATGAAAACCATGTGAAAGATTAAATAAAATTGACTCTCTCTCCATCCCTCTCTCTTTAATAAAAAAAAATCTTCTGTGGTGTGTTCTCATTAAGACATTATATTTGAGCTGTGCTGGTTTCCTCTGACTTTGAACCTGAAGAAGACAATGCTGGGACTGACCACACCCCAGAACACCAAGCTGACAAGGACGTGGAGCGGCAGGACTCTCCTGCAGCACGTTCCCTTGGGAAGGCAGTCTGACAGTTTCTCACATAGCTAAGCATACCTTTACCATGTGATCCAGCAATTTTTCTCCTTGGTATTTACCCTAAGGAGTTGAAAACTTATATCCACATTAAAATCTGTGCACAGCTGTTTATGGCAGTTTACTGATAGTTGCCAACACTTGGAAGCCACCGAGATGCCCTTCAATAGGTGCATGGATAGACCGGCTTGCATGCTCATGATGAAATACTACTCAGCAGTCAAAAGGAATGAGCGGCCATAACAGACTTGAAGGCAGCTCAAGTGCACTTGCTGGGTGGAAGGAGGGGTACGTAGGTATTGCAAAGTCAAGAAGCCAGTCGCAAAAGGCTACTGGATGTTTTGTTCCAACCGTAGGGCATTCTGGAAAAGGCAAAGTCAGGACTGACCACAGTCGTAAGACCAGTGGCTGCCAGGGGTTGGAGAAGGGTGAAAAGGTGGAGTGTGGGGGATTTCTCGGCAGGTGTGTGGCATTGTGTGTTTTTCAAAATCAGCAGATGTTTACACCAACAAATCCTACCGAATCCTGCGCTCCGACTGGCAATCCTGGGTCAGGAGCTCCTCCCCCACCGAGGGCACCAGCAGAGCCAGGTGCCAGCAGCAGAGCTGGGGCATCTGTCGATTTTCTGTAAACCTAATACAGCTTGGTAAAAAGTTAAATAAAAATTTAAAATCCGTGTTTGACCATCACACAGGATTAGAGAATGTGGAAAGACAGGCAGGAGGGGAAGTCAGCTAGTGTCCTGCCATGCTGGCGCATCCACCGTCAAGGCTGTCTGGTGTTTCTATGGGCAGTTTGCAAACCCCTCTGACATGGCAGCATTTGCCACCTCTGCCTTCCGCTTGCCTGTTTCCCCTCGCCCGTCTCAAGTGTTCCCGAGATCGGACGTGACAGGTGCTGTCGCTAAGCCTGTCCTGAACTGAGCTCTGTCCCCTGCCTACCTTCCCAAGCAGACAAGAGGAGCACATTCCCTGCTCATCCACACGCCTGTGTCCACCTGCACTGTCTGGTGTCCCCAGCCGGCCCCGTTTCCTCCTCTCCCACAGCCCTTCTCTGTCCCCTCCGCCTGCCTCCCATTCTCCTAGTCACACAGGACAGGCATCTGCCATGGGGCCTTTGCACTTCCTGCTGTTTCTCCCTGGCCTACTCTTCTGGGTGCCAGTGGCTCCACTCTGGGCCCAGGGCAGACTCTACCATGTGCCCCTCCTGTGAAGATCTCCTGAGCACCCCAGCAAAGGTGGTGCCTACTTCCTGGCTCTCCATCCCCCCTCCCTTATTCCTCCCTTGTGCCCCTCTATGTAACAGGGCAAATACACTTAAAAACGAAGGCTATGTGTCCTCCCACCTGGGAGGCCCTTGCCTGAAGGCAGCCTGTCACTGTGAGTCCCCAGCTTTGTCCTTATGAGCAGGATCATGCCAGCACCTTGCCTGTCACATACAGATGGGTGGACTGAGCTCCTCCAGCCTGCTTTGTCACCTCCTATCTCATGAGCCGTCGTGTAGCTGCTCATCTCCCTCCTTGCTCCCTCCTTGGCTACCAAGTCCTTGCTGTGCTGACATGTGCTGGCCTCTCCACTGCTGTGGGGCTGCTGGCTGTGTCCTGCAGCCACAAGCTGGGCCCTGTGCACACTGGAAACCCCTATTCCAGCTCACAGCTTCCCCTTCCAGCAGGCCCTCAAACCCTCACATGCTGTGCCCCTCGCGTGGCCCCAGTGACAGCCCTCTGGTCACCACTGCTTCAGTTCACTTTCTTTCGTTTGCTGCTCTGGGGATTGAGCCCAGGGTGCTCTACCGCTCTGCCGCATCCAGCCTTTCATTTTCATACCGTGAGCCTGGGTTCCACTAGGTTGCCCAGGCTGGCTCCGAGCTTGTGATCCCCCTGCCCCAGCCTCCTTCGCTGCTGGAATCCCTGCCACTGGGGCTCTGGATGCGGGCACCCTGACGTCCTACAGTGGCGTCTGTCACCTGGACACTGTACAGCCCTCTGACCTGATCCCTCTTCTGCAGGTGCTGGCCACAACAGCCTTAAGCCGATCAGCAATGGCCCCACCATCGCCATTGCTGCTGCCACCGCAGCGGCCGCTGCCATGGTCTCCGTGGACCCTGAGGGACTCCGGGGTCCGTCCCCCTCCAGCGTGCAGCCCTGCCACTTCCTGACATTAGCACCCATCAAAATCCCGCTCAGGACAGCGCCCTTCTCAGGTAGGCACAGAGCTTTGCTCCTCCCAGCCGGGGTTGCATGTGCCGTGGGGTTTTCCAGCTATTTCTGGGACAGATGTTCAACGGGGCTCAAGCAGGGTTTGTTAGCATCAAAAGCCAGACCCGCCTCGATTCAACTGAGCCAGGCCTTGCTATGCTCACCCCAGAGTTTTCCCTGAGGACGCTTCATAGGCTTGGAGCAGGAATCTGGGGGTGTGTGGACCCAGACCTTTGTGATTTCCTCGTGTGGAGTGTGTGAGAGAGTGAGAGCCAGCCCCAGGGTGCAGGGCTGAGCCCCACGCCACCCTCCCTAGGTCCTGGGTGCAAGAGGAGTGGAAGGCCCCAGCATCATGGGCAGCAGTCCTTACTGCAGAGTCCTGGGGAGCTGTTTGGCTGGTAGACACGCTGGCTTTCAGAGAGGCACAGGAATTCACTGATGCAGGCTCGGGAGGGAGACTGAAGACAGAGTCCCAGGTTGGAGTCAGTATGCCTAGTGTCATGGCCATCCCGGTGACATCTGGTGCCCACGGATGCACTGCAGCCCCATTAGTTTGGAGCAGCACTGGGTAAATCCTCCACTCCTGAGAGCTGTAGTGTTGTTTTAGTTTTAGTTGTTCTGTGGAGGACAACAGCATGTTGAAATCGCATCCTGAACACCAGGTGCTAAACCTGAAATCCTCCAAAATCCACAATGTCTGACATAAAGTCACAGGTGGAAATGTCCACACCATGAAGATCTGTTCCTCGCATGGAA
This sequence comes from Aplodontia rufa, assembly GCA_004027875.1. Classification (NCBI taxonomy): domain Eukaryota; kingdom Metazoa; phylum Chordata; class Mammalia; order Rodentia; family Aplodontiidae; genus Aplodontia; species Aplodontia rufa. The sequence goes on along the minus strand of PVKS010043328.1, from coordinate 10,141 downwards.
TTATTAAAAATATTGTGTAAAATTACCTTTAGGCTCTGTGTAATGCGTATATGAAACATAAAGGAATTTCATGTTTAGACTTGGGTCTCATCCCCAAGACATCTCATTATATATATGCAAAAATCTGAAAGAAATCCCAAACCCAAAGCCCTGGAGTCCCGAGCAGCTTGGATAAGGGTTGCGGCTGCAGCATGCGTTGCTGCACTCAGGGGACATGTTGCTCAGTTGTCACACACCCCTGGTGTAACGAGCTAGCTTCACTACTTGCCCGTTCTCTGTAGACTGCCCGGGCTTGTGGGCCGCTATTCTGGTAAATCTAACGTGGTCTTCTTCGACACCGGGTTCGGCAGTCTGAGTTTCCACGTTGGCTTGAGGAATCATTTGGTTGATATCCTGAGAACAGAATCTCATTTCCGTTTCTGCGTGTGAGTGATACACAACCTGGAATCCAGATTAAGGCTGTGTTAAGATGTTGTCTGAATCCCGCCAGTCCATTGACAGGCATTCAAGAGACAGTGTTTCTAAGGAAATGCATCTTAGAACCAAAACCCACGCATGCTGGGTGGCGTCACTTTCTTTATGAGCCCTCACAAGAATTGGGCACTGTCCACATTCGCCCTGTTAGTGGCTCTGTAGCTGAATCAGCTAGGCTGTGCTAAGGGTGGAAAGGACAAGCACCAGTGTCGTGGATGTGCCCGCGTGGCAGTGTTGGCACTGAGCCTTGGTCTGAAGGAAGCTGAAGTCCAGGGGTGGACAGACTCGCGAGCTGTGTGCTGTGAGGCAGCCCTGGCTCTGCAGTGCTCCCAGGGATCCCCAGCCAGGGCCTGGGGAGCTGTGGCCACCTGGAAGTGTTGTCCAGGGCCCCTCCTCCAGCAAGTGCTGGACACTGAGTGGGGCCACCCATGCCCAGGATGAAGACCAAACTGGATTTCCATGGATAAGATTTTGAGAGTGGGGCTGGAAGGAGCTAGAGGGGTCCTCTCGCCTGCCAGGGCTGGTCAGCGTGGCCTCTAGAGCACTCTGGGGCCACGCAGTGAGCTAGCCCGAGGAGCTGGCTGAGCAGCTTCCTGGGAAAGTCCTGATGCCCATAAAATTTCTGAACTGAGAGGGGCATGAGAAGGACGGAGTTTCCCTGAGGGGCCTAGTGGGGGACAGGATGTGTGAACAGCTGGTGTCAGTGGACAGAAAGTGTGCAGCTGAGAAGCTCGCAGCACATGGAAAGTGGAGCTGTGAAGGTGGCACCTCTGGTGTATCTGAGCTGAGCAGCCCGTTTCCACACAAGGACTAGGATAGTTGTATTATTTTTTTTATTTTATTTATTTTTATTAAGAAATTTAGTTATTGTACAATCAAAACTGCATCCAATGAAACAATATGATATGCATATATTATTAAATTAGATTTACCCCTAGATCCCATCCTATTCTCCCACCCTCAACCTCTCCCCTCCCCCCTCCTTTCTTATACATCTCTATGAATGCCCTACAATTTTATTTATACCTTTGATTTGGTAGTGAGGGCCAGGTGGCCTCAGAGGCCACAAAGAGTTTGGGTTAATGGTTCCCAACTGGGGCACCTATTTGGCAGTGGCTGGAGAAGCTGCTGCTGTTTCTTGTGGGAAGAGGCTGGGGAAGCAGCCCATGTCCCCAGACTCAGGGCAGTCCCCATGATAACCATGATCCTGCTCCAAACACCAGCGTTTCTCCCTGGAGACATCCCGGGTTAGCCCAAGAGAATGACCCCAGCGGACTGGGTCCTGTGGTGAGGGCAGTTGTGTCCCATTCGCATGAACCCATTAGCTCTGCCAGGGAGGAGATGGATCCAAGGGAATCATGTGGTCATGCGTCTTCCAGGTGGGGTGAGCTGGGTTTTCTCCTCCTGGGCTGTCATTCATCCGACCTGCACTGCTCTGCTCCTGGGTCCCTGGTAGCCTCCTGGTTATCCTATCTGGTTATCTGATTGCAGAACTGGGTCTTTCTATTTTGGCCCCTTTCTCCAGTAGGTTGAGCTGGACTCCGGTGGGTTCACAGGTCTGATTCAGGGACCTCCATCCCACTGCTCCTGAGCCATAGTGTGTGGGAACAGCTTTGGGTGGAGGGTGAGGCACACCTGCATTTGTGCTGTGTCAGTCGGCTGTGTGACATGGGGACAGAAGACCCAGAGAGCCACTTAGCAGAGGAGAGTTTCAGATCATGGTGGGCCAACTCCATTGCTCTGGGTGAGCGCTCAGTACTTGGCACCAGGAAGGGGTTGCAGGAAAGTCAGCCTTTCCAGTGACTACCTCCTCCAGCTGCGCCCCACCTGCCTCCAGTCACCATCAGTCATTCAAACTAGGGTGCACTGATGAGGTTGCAGCTCTCATAATGCAATATTTAACCTCCAAGTACTCCTGCTTTCACGGAGCCTTTGGGGGACACCTCATATCCAGACCATGACACTGCCCTTTCTGCTGACGGTGTGTGCTGGGGTGGCTTGAGCCTGGAAGGGGTGAACGGGACAGGGATACTCACGTGCCTCTGTCTTCCCGCCGATTTCAGCCCAGCTTGCTGGGTGCTCTCTGCTGCCTGGAGCCCTGGGCTTCAGTTGACCTTCGGGGAGGTCTCTGCTTATCGAGGACAGAATGAGCGACAGGATTGGTGGGGGAGGCAGAAATGCTTCCTGGAGCTGCCTAGGCTGAGATTGGGTGAGCTGCCCCCACCGGCAGCCTCTGGACCAAGGTTCTGTACTGCCCTTGGGCCAAGAAGGGCGAGGTGAAGGCGGTGAAGGCCCTGTCCCTGGGGATGCTGATGGAACTCCAGAGCCCGCCCCCATCGATGGGCTGAGTGATATGATTCTTCTTTTAAGAATAATCACGTTTATTTTTACAACTTGGCTTGTTGTTTCCTAAGCTCACAAGCGAGGAAGGTTAAGAGTGAGTGAGCAGTTGCGGCCTCTAGTAGCACAAAAATTACTATCAAATACAAATATGAAAAGTGCCATCTGCCTTGCAGATCATTTGCCACCTGTCCTTGTGCTTCCAGAACTATTTAATGGCTTAAATGTAACATGTTGTCCTGCCACACAACAGCTGGAGAGTGACGATTTTCCTTTTCTCCCAGTAACTTGCCAGCCAAGCCACAGAACGAATCAGAGAAGTCTCCAAGCCAGACGCAGCGTGCTGGCTTTCATGTGGCCACCGTGTCCCTCATTAGGGAGTCTGCAGATGCTCAGACAGGCTCTGTGACAACAGCCGTCAACTCTCCGGGGACAAAGATTTCCTTTTTTCTTTTTCTTTCTTTTTTTTTTTTAATCCAGGAATTGTTTCCTCCTCCATTCTAATAAAAAATGTCATAATATATTAACATTTTAGAATTTTCCAGAGACAAAAATACTGTAATGTTATAACAACATAATTACTTACACCCCAAAATGCAGAAGCCCAGCTGCCTCCTGTGGGGAAAATGGATGTGCCCTGGTTACAGGATCAAGTTTCCCTTAGGAGAAAGGCCTGGACAGAGCAGGGCCTTCATGTGGTCATTGCCCGTGGCGAGCTCGTGGTAAGAGGAACTGTGTGCTTCCGCACTGCAGTAGGACACGGGCGTGTGTGCGCAGCCCTTCCTGTGAGGATAGTCTCAGACACGGAACCCCAGGACATGTGGCCCTGTGTCTGCCATGTCCCTGGCCATAAGGAAAGAGTTGACTCCTTCATGTTATTCTGGAAGAATCTCTAATATAATCTGCTTCTTGAAGCCAGAACTCTTCTATCGATCTAGCTGGCTTTTTCTTTGCTTTGTTGGAATATCTCTAATAATTTAATATGCTCTGCTAACTGCATGATTTTTAGGGTTTCTATGTTTAGCTGTGGCAATCTGGGCAAGTGTCTTCTTTCTAGGAATTGTTCCATTTCTTCTAGATTTTCACATTTGCTGATATAGTCATCTGTAAGACTCTGAACTTCCTGCATGCCTGTCCAGGTCCTCAGCAAGCAGGCCTTGCTGTAGAACGATCCAGCCTGCCTTGGGGCCAGCCTCCCTCCCACGGGTGCCTGGGCTCCTCTCTGCCTGGCCAAGGCTGCTTCTCAGAGCCTCTCCACAGCCTCCTTTCCTGAGACTTAAGTCCTGCTGTCGATGTTGAAGGTGGCAGTGTGATGTCCTAAAAGCAGACACAGACACGTAGTGCCGTGGCTGCAGGTAAACAGTGACACGCCCACTGTCTCTCAGGGGCACTCACTACTTCCCTGTCACAGAGCAGCTCTGGTCTACACTTTAGCAACAATCCCAACGCAACACACGGCTCCTGACTGCAGTGCTCACGTGTGCTTCGGTCTTCAAACCTGCCCTCCATCGACCCGCACCCATTTCCCCCTCCGTGATGACCACAATTCTATTCTCTCTATAGACATTGGATTTCTTAAACAGATAGATTCTACACATAAATAACATCATGCAATGTTTTTCTGTGTCTCTCTCATATGTTTAACTCAGGTCCTCCCTACCTACCAATCTACCTGCCCACGTACCTCACAATTTCCTAGTCGTTTGCCTGTTGATGCACCCCTGGGTGGATTGTACCCCAGGCTGCTGTGCATAGCCCTGTCATGAAGCAGGAGTGGGGACATCTGCACAGGTGTGTCTGCAACTCCTTTGGGTCCTAGAGTCCCACTTGTTTCCCATGATGACTGCTATTCCCCCAGATGTGTGCAGGATCTCTGTCCTCACACCCTGTCTGACGCTATGGTCCATCTTTGTGACCACAGCTGTCCTAACCCATGTGATATCATGTAGTGATTCTGATCTGTGTGTCCCTGGAGATGGGTGCCACTGAGCTCTTGGTCATCCGCATGTCTTCTTAGAAGGAATATATATTCAGGACCTTTACCGTTTGTTGATTGGGTTACGTTCTTTTGCTACTGGTTGTATGGATTCTTTGAAATTTTGGTGTTCACTCCTTGTGGGGTGTGTGATTCACAAGTATTTTCTCCAGTCCATCATACGTTCCTTAGCAGTTACAAACAGGGGATGAGGGGAAGGAGGAGATGCGGTCTTTACTGTGGGACTCTGGCCACCCAGCTTTGGTGGGGTGCTCTAGGAAGTGGAGGTACCTGCCTTTCACCAGAGGGGGCGCTCCAGAACAGAGTGCATGCCACAGAGGGGTCTGTGAGTGCCCCGACGTGAGGCCTGGAGCACACAGGAACCAAGATGGCTTTGTGGAGGAGGAGATACCGCAGGACTGGAGCTCCCGCCTGCAGGAGGGATGGAGGGGGCTGGCTGGCATCCCTTTTCCTGCAATTTCAGGGTGCTGACTCCTGCCCATGGGTCCCTGAGCCAGGGCTTGTCCAGAAGCTCCCCTGTAGCTACGTCCAGGCATGGGGCAGACTCTGGCTTTCTTTCTCAGGCACTGAGGGCACAATTGGGAAGCCCAAAAAGAGCTGTGAGGTCAGGTGCACCACTCTTCCCAAGCACAGGGACTTGGACTAAACACTGCAGGCTGTCACAGTGCTCCCTGTTTCTCAGAGAGTTATAAAGAGCAAGCACTGGAGGGTAAAAATACCTGAGGACTGAGTGTGGCTTCTCCATAGCAACCTGGATCCTGGGCTCGAGAGCGGGGCACAGCCTGGATCTTGGGCTTCAGAGTTGGGGGTCCCAGGTGCAGCCTGGATCTCAGGGGCAAGAGTTGGGGACCCTGGGTGTAGCCCAGATCTTGGAGTTGAGAGTGGACTCCTGAGTCCTGGGCTCAGCCTGCATGTTGGACTTGAGGGTGGGATCCTGGGTCAGCCTGAATCTCCGGCTCTAGAGTGGTGTCCTGGGCACAGCCTGCACCTCCAGATCGAAAGTGGGGTCCTAGGCACAGCCTGCATCTTGGGCTCAAGGGCGGGGTCCCTGGCTCAGCCTGCATGTGAGGGTGGGATTCTGGGTCAGCCTGAAACTCGGGCTCGAGAACAGGGTCCCGGGTCAGCCTGCATCTCAGGCTCTTGAGTGGGGACCCAGGCGGCCACTGCCTTGCACACATTGACCAGGCCCCCTGTGTCTGTCTCCCTTTCACACCCACACATATACACATGCACTTCTTTCTCTCACTGCCTCTCTTTCCAGCTTTCTTCCTCTCTCTGTCTATCTCACATTTGCCCCGTCACCTTCTTGCCATCCAGGGGCAGCTGTCCCAGGGACGCTGGGGCCACCCGCTCACCCCATGTCCTGTCTTCATGTCCATCTGTAGCTTCCTCTTCTTTTGTCTCCACCCAGCTGAAACAGAGCCAGATTGGCTCCAGTTACAGCTGGAAGCACCCACAGGATCAGAACAGCTCTGGGGACAGCTTGGGTCATCTGTCCCTTATGCTGTGACAAAGTCCCGTGAGGGTAGCTTCAAGTTCAGCAGCTGGCAGCCTGAAGATATCTTTCTTTTCTGATTGCTGTTTCCTTTACTAATCATATCATTTATTGATCTCCCCTCCTTGAAGAGATAAATGATTGCTTGAATATGTAAGAAAACATAGAGAAACATAAATATGAAAATTAAGCTTGCCAACTTCTGTGAACTGTTCACGTGCACCCTTCAGGACAGGCAATATGTGTGTATCAGGCTGCACCCTGCTTAAGTGCCTGAAATTCCATTTTGCCTCTTTAAAATCACAACCCAGCAGGCTGGTGAGGATGCCCCTCGCACTTGCCAGGCTGGTGGGGACACTCCACACACTTGTTAGGTTAGGATATACATGAATGTCTCTGGAAGGATCCATCCAGGGTGAGGTGGGCTCTGCCAGTGCCTTAGCTCTGCTGGGCCCTGTTCCTTGGCCCACTGTTAACCGTGTGGTTAAAACCTGCTGCCCCCAGGAGCCCTGGCCTGGCGGGACCAGTGTTGCTTGCAGAGTCATCTGGGTGCCCGGCAGGTGTGCGACTTTTGTAAACAGAGCCGTCTTTGCTGGCGTCTGAATTGTTCTCTGAGCACAGAGCGCTGTGTTCCCTTCCCAGCTTCTTGTTTGCCAGGCTGAATGCTCTTTCTCCTCAGTGGTTTGAAAGTGGTTCATTGCCATTTGCAATAAACAAGCCAGCGTGTGCCAGGAGGCTCGTAGGCCCAGCTCCCAGCCCAGGAGAAGCCGGGGCAGAAAGCCCAGCTGACCACTTCAGGTTCCACCGCGCATGTGCAGGGTGGCGCAATTGGAAAGGGAGCTCACATCTGAGGCTTTGCAAGGAAGAACTGAAATCACGTAGTGAGCAGAGGACAGGCACTCGCTTCCTATGCAGTGTGGCTCCAGTGTGCTGCAGCCCCAGAGGGACGTCCTCCAGGGCTATCCTCGGGCCCTGTGAAGGCCAGCTCCCTAGGCTGTGGGTGTCCACACAGTTACCAGGACAGCACCCTAGAGCCTGCTGGCCCCCTCCACCCTGCTTTTGTTCAATGGGGACTGTGTCTGTTGAGGTGGCAGGAGTGACCCTTGTACCTGCTTCAGGTAAGGCTCCTCAGCAGCCAAGGTTCAGGGAAAGTCTGAGCTTTCTTAAATGGATCACCTCCTTCAGTTTCAGTGAACTGCTCACTGCTGAGACCAAAGGACCTGGGGAGAACAATTAGAGGAGGAAAAGTTCATTTGGGGCTCCTGTTTCAGAGGTCTCAGTCTGTAGATGGACAGTCAGCCAGGCAGGGAGGTGGTCAGAGCTTGGATCGAAGTTAAAGGTTTCAGCAGCAGGCTGGCCAGCAGGGTGCTTGTGTGTGTTAGAGAAATGAAGAGTCAAGGATGGCCCCGTAGGCTTTGTCTTCAGCAGCTGGGCAGGTGGAAGGCCACTGAGCAGTGGACATCCATGCCTTGCAACTGTGAGTGCCAGATCTGGGGTCTTCTCCAGCCCTCCTGTTGCTGCAACCTGGTTCTCTCCTCCTTAGACAGAAATCCTCCAAGTAAGATGTGTATGTATACCTGCCGGTCTTAACCTGTCTCTTCCCACTCTCTTTTGAACTCAATCCAAGCAAATTGACCTCTCTACAGCTCTGAAATTGCCCTTATCAAGGTCACTAATAACTCGCATTTTACTAAATGCAAATAGTCTCTGCTTTTCTACTACGAACATTACGTTAGCATTTGACTGAGTCAATCTTTTTCTCCTTGAAGCTCGAGGTCACCTCTGTCCTGGGTAATCTGGCCTTCTTGAATGGCCTCTGCATCCTGAGGCTCTTCCCTGCTCTCCTGGGTTCCTCCTGTCCCTGTCCACATTACAGCAGCGCAACAGCCCAGCTGTGGGTGCAACTTCCAGCCTCACACCCGATCCCGCCGCTAGCCTCCCCACCCTTCTCCCTGCATGCCCTGAAGTCTGCATACCTTCCCACCTTCCCACTTGCATGCTTAATGCCTGCATGGCACCTAGCAGATCCCAAGCTGGGCTCAGAAGTCCTTATAACTTTATCGAATAAAGCTTTAATTTTTATTATACTCATTTTTCTCAAGGCAGCATCTAGGGATAGAAATCACAGGAGTGGATGTGTGGCATGGGAAGTGGAGAGGGGCATGTCATGGGGAATGGTGGGGGACAGGATGCTGGTGGCATGGTGACACAGAGACAGTCTTCTGCCTCAGTTCCCCAGGCACGGAGATGTGCCCGTTCCTCCAAGTGGCCACCCACAGGCATCGTATGTATACTTTTCGGGTGTGAGGGCAGCTGCCCACCCATGTGTTGCGGAGTTGTGGAACCTGCAAGGGACTCCTGTGGGCTTTGCTATGTCCGTGCAGGACACCGGCTACTAAACAGCGGCAGGGCAATGGCGTTTCCCCAAAGAAGGCATCGGGGCCAGTGAGCGTGTGGTCCTCGCAGAAGCTGCAGCGAGCGCCACTCCACTCACACTAAGCAGCCAGGGCTGGAAGACGGGACCCACAGGTGCTGGGAGCCTTTGCACCCACTGAGTCATTGAGACCAAACAGGGGGAAAGGGAATTGCTGGTTTGAGGATGAAAACCCTCGTGCTGCAACACAGACAGGCGCAGTCCTCATGGAAACAGCGGGCAGTTCCTCAAATAGCTCAACCTAGGAGCCAGCTGGCCCGCGGTTCCCCTTCCAGGCTCACGCCCAACACACACGGAGACTCACGTCCGCAGGAACCGACACGAATCCTGCCCACAGCAGGATTGCCACAGGAGCCCGAAGAGGACCCAGCCTGAGTCTATCAACTGGAAATGGATCAGTGAAACGTGGTCCTTCCACACGGTGCAGTGTTCTTCAAAAACAAACAGAAATGCAGCTCTCACACAGGCCTGGCATGGACGGACCCTAAAGGCTGTGAGCTGAGTGAGATCTGTCACAGACGTGTGACCTGGCACGGTTGCAGGTTCACTCGTGTGGAAGATCCAGGGTGTGCAAAGCCACCCTGAGCAGGCCAGTGAGGGGCCTGGGGCGCAGGGATGTGGCTGCTCATGGGCTGCTCCATGTGAGGTGCCCTGAGAGCCACTCTGCTGGTGGCTGCACAGCCTGTGAGGCTGGCACAAATCGCTGTTCTGTGTGCTTCGGATGAGTGAGCTTAATGGCACGGGACTCGGATCTCAATTTACCTGCTGCATCCAGGTCCTTCTGGGCAGCTTTGCTGGGGCCTGCTGAGCTGTGATCTACCACGTGCCTCAGTTGCTCTTAGAAGGTGGAGCATAAACTGCTCCAGATCCCAACGATTGCACACCCCTCTGCGCACAGAGGAGGCAGGGTCATCCACAGGTGAAATTCAGTGACTTCAATTAGAGTGTGTCTTCTGCTCACTTCTGTGTCTTTGCTGGTAGCTGTGACTAGCCTGAGGCCTGGGTCCCTTGGTGCTAGGAGTGGCCTGGAGCCAGAGTCAGGTTCCCTGGGGCATCTCTACCTCAGCAAGTCAGAGGGCAAAGGAGCACTGAGACACACCAGGGAGCTTGGAGGCTGAAGCATCGGCAGCTCACAGCATATAGTGTGTAGCGTGTGTACCATGTGAGATGCACGCCCAGCCTGTGTCACAAGTGCGGTGCAACATGTGTAGTATATGTAGCATGTGCCGTGTGTACCATGAGCACAGCATGCACAGCCTTGCAGCATGTGTCATGCATGCAGTGCAGCATATGGAGTGTGTGCATCATATGTAGTATGTGCTGCATGGGTCATGCGTGCAGTGCAGCTCATGCAGCATACGCAGCATGTGCAGAGTGTAACACGTGATGTACACACAGCCTT
>PVKS010043327.1:0-14964 GCA_004027875.1 Aplodontia rufa | reverse complement strand
GGGGGGAGGAGTCCTGCATATGGGGGGAGGAGTTCTGCATATGGTGGGGAGAAGGGTGGACTCAGCAGCTCTGACCTGAGTCACCAAGCCTGTGCTTTAGCTGCCAAAACCCCTGGGTTCCAACCCTGCTGCCCCTCTTGCCCCAAGACCTTGACAGGTTGCTAAATCACACCGTGCTCAGGGCATCCCACTGGAAATAGGCATCCAAATTACTATATTTAAAAAGCGTCAAACACCACAGAGCAATGGTGACCCTGTAGCAAGGGAATCTGGGATGGGTGTTGTTGGGGGGACTAGGGATGGGTGGAACTGGAAGTCACTATGGATGCTTTGTTCATTTGCACATGAGGTCTGTTAATAACGAGCCATGCGTGCACTTGGAACCAGAGGCCTAGAAACCAGACAATGGCTGAACATATTTCTGAGAACACCAGATCTTTATTATCTTTGCTAATTTGGCAGAAACTGCCTCAGACTGAAATCTCACTTGGGATGTTCAGTTCAAAGACAAGTCCTCTCGCTGCTCATATGCACATAGTTTTGTGGGCCGTGGACTCTACAGTAAGGTACACAGCTTCTGAGAATCACATCCAAAGAAAAGGAAAGAAGGCAAATTCCAAAACACAAAAACAGAAGTATAAAATCGGTTTAAATATTTAACTGCGCTCTGGTAACACAAAAGTTCATATCTTGTGGGGAAATTGGAGAGCTTTCCAGCATGGGGTGGGGGTGGGGGAGACATGATGGCTGTCTTTGACCTCATTAGCACGTCGTGCCCTGAAACATGGTAAGGAAGAAGCTGCATAAGGAGCTCCAGGTCTCCCCGCAGTACTCCAGGGCAGTCTTCCTCTGGTTCACCACGTCTGGGTCCTCCATGCACTCTGGACCTTTGGTGGCCACAGTCTGGGTCTCTGCCGTGCTAGAGCGAATGTCCTCTTTGACCTCGCTAGGCTCCAGGGAGGAAGCATTATTGACCTTGATATGCTCCCTGGGGGAGTGCTCCATTTTCTCCTTCCTGGGCTTCATGTTCTCATAGAGAGTAGAGTTTACCAACTTAAGATTAGATTCCGGAAACTGCTCTTTGCACACCCTGGTCTTCAAGACACTCTTTGGGTTCCCACATAAATTCTTCTGATTGCGCAGTGTCCGGACAATTTGTTTCCAATAGATCTTCTCATTATTGAACTGTAGGCACTTGGTTGGATTTCCAGCAAAGACACAAGAGAACTCCTGGTCCATTCGACTGCACTCGACCTTCAGGGTTAGGGCCAGCTCCTGCGCAGTCACTGCCCAACTGCAGGAAGCCTGATCTTTGGTGGCAAACTTGCCATTGGTCATGGACTTGGATGTCCTGCTTCTCTGCTTACCCTGGCCCTTGCCAGGAGGAACTGATGGATCCCCATCTGGTGCGTTGCCCTGTCTGTTCTTTGCAGAGAGCACCTGAGCAGCCAGGAGGAGGAAGGAGAGGAGGGCGAGGCTGCCAATCTTCATGGCTTTGGCTAGGCAGGCTCCTGTTGGAAACAAGGCAGAGAGTCAGAGATGGGCAGCAGTCCCCTGGTGCAGGGCTGCAGGCTGCCCATTTTAGGAAGAGACCAGGAAACTGTCTGGCTCCTGGAATCACTAGAGGAGCAGCCTCTCTGCTCCTACTTCACTTGACCTGGGTTTTTGAGCGATCGTCTGAGCCTCATTAACTCTCCCACTCACTCAGTTCCTCCTGCATTTGCTCCACCCTTCATTGACTAATTCAACAAGCATTAACTGAGCATCTACAATGTGCCGTGCAACAGCCTACCTGTTGAGCATACCAAGGTGACTGAGAAAGCTTCAGGTCTTAAAGAGCTCAGAGTCTGCCCTTGGGGAGATTTACACAGCATTGGCCATGGAGTCTGTCTCATCTCTGGCCTCCACTTGATCTTGGACAAGTCACTCACTCCCTCTGGGTCTCAGGTCCCTTACCTGGAAATCCAGGTGTTGGATAAAATAATCAAACCCTCTTCTAGCTGCAATGTGCTTTCTACCTAACAAGAATTAGAAAGGATGTGGTAAGAACCATAGAAATGTCATCAAAAGTGATGCTGACTCAGAGGCTGAACATGCACAGGGCTTGACACATGGGAGCTGGGTGGTGCTGTGGGGTAGAGGGAGCATTATGGATGGAAGGAAGAGCCCTGGGAAAGGCACAAAGTGGGCGGCCATCGGATGTGACAGGGCAAGGTAAGCCCGGGTGGAGAGGGATGACTCCAAGCAGATTGTTCAGACCACAAGGCTGAAGGCAGGGTGGCATCTAACTGACTTTCTGGAGCCCTGTGGTGGCACAGTACTGGGCAGACACAGAGTGTTTAGTCGATGTATTTTGAGAAAAAAATAACTGAATCAAGAGGATGACCTTGCACACTACATTAAACTACATGGATTTTTATCAGGTGAACAACAAAAGAAAAGGAAAAAGCCAAACATAAGAGCATTCCATATCTATTTGACACCTACTAAGTGCTAACGATTGGTCTAGCACTTGCTTGTCACCTTGTTTAATCCATACAAGAACCTAGTCACATAGCTAATAGTATGTTACCCAAGGTAACAGCTCTGACACTTTAGGCTCAGATGGTAAGTAAATAGCTCAAGATCCCTTAGTGGGCATTGAGAAAGCTGGTAGGGCCGGCCAGACCACATCTCACTTCCGTCCTGCCACCCTTCCTTCCCACTTTACTCTGATCTTCAGAAATTATTAGCAAGGAATAAGAAAACTATCAACAGTTTGGTCTGGCATAGACCACATCGACAAGATAACTCATATAATCTGTGTTGTGGGCTTTTTTTTTTTAAGATGTATTAAATTTTGTTTGATAAAGGAAGTGGCTGAGATCTTATTTGCACCTGGGAGTCTGCCCACCCGCTAACATCAGGAAAGGAAGACAATCACCAGCCAGTGGGCTAAAGCAATGCAGGGTGGGACAGGAGGCTAGAGAGGCAGATGAACACCCAGTCACTTCTCAGGGCCCTGGGACTCAGCTCCCACTTATCCACAAAGGGACTCAAAGAAGCCAGATCCTCACAGGGGGCGGGAAGTGGGGGCAGAACTGAAGTCTCAAGAGAGCCAGGCCCTTACCTTGTTCTGAGTATGCAGATCCAGCGCCACCCAGGTGCAGGAGCGGTTGCAGGCTTGTAGTCCTCTGAGCCACAGAGCTAGGCAGGGTCAGCTATTTATAGGAGCCCAAGCCTGGCTTTTTACAGCATTCTTACCAGTGCAGCTTTGTTCCCGCTCCTCCCAGCCACGCCCCTCAGAGGGAGCCAGTTCCGACAGGGAAAGTGTTGGGTGGAATCCAGGGAGCAGGGGGTTTGCAGCGTGCATTCGCCTTGCTTCCTGCAAGCCTCTCCTCCTCCACCCAGAAGCGGAGCTCAGCCTTGCCAACACCTCCTTGAATAGGCAGGGACCCAGCAGTGATAGCCGGAAGGGAATAAATCAACCGTAACCGCGGTAATCACAGCAGGGAAGCCCTGAGCCATTCCTGTGAGCATCTTCCCACGCCTTATCCCCTACCCGGGAGCTGGACGCAAGCTGCTTCCCATTTTACAAAGGAAAAAGTGGCTCTTGGAGATATCCAAGGGTTCCTCCAAGTTCATAGAGGTAGGAAGAGGGGGATTCCAAATTTAGATCAGAACTGTCAGGATCCTTGGTCTGATCTCTTCCCACCTGCCTGTGTCAATGAATATCTGGAGAATGTGACCTAAGTTGCCTCTTGGTTTCGCAGTCTGAAATCACTGCACGGGTAGAGGAATCCGGGCCCTGAGGGAATTCTTAATTTTGGAATTTCCGTTGAAAATATTCATCTCCAGTTTACATGAGGGGACTCGCCTGGGCCATCCTGCTACAGGTAGAGTTTTATGCCAGAATGACCTCAGTAGGGAATCCTGGGCCACAGCTGTTAGTTAGCTGAACAACTTTATCCAAACCACTTGATCTAAACCGCTGTGGATGATAATAGCACTTCATTTAGGGTTACACACCAATTTTTTTCTATTATTATTATTATTATTATTATTATTATATTACCAGAACTGAGCTATTAATACAAGTGAGCAGAACAGTTTTGATTCATAATGGTATCTTAAGCCATATTCTTTGAAAACAGATATTACATTATTTTGTAATGTAATTTTTTGAGAATGCTCCTCGTTTTAAACTTAATGTCTTTTGATTAGATTGGACTTATGCTCTTTACCAAAGAATTTAAAAGATTAATGACACTTTTGAGAGATCCAAAAGATGTGCACACAATTGTTTACCACAACCAGTGAAGGCTGGGAACTGAATGTGTGTCTCTGGTCTGGTCACTGGCAGGCGATTTCAAGTTCAAGGCTGACTTTACTCCTATGTTTGTTACCACATATAGCTCCTTGACCTAGAGGGCTGGCCCTATTTTGCAGTCACCACAGATTATATGAGTGGGTGTGTTTGGGTTCTGAGGTGAGTCCTAACCCTACAATATCACCAGATGAAGGTTGTCAAAAATCGGTCCTTGCTTCAAAAGTGTCCTTGTGAACAGACAGAATATGCTGAGTTGTTGCATTCAAACAAAATTAAATTGTTGGGTTAAATATCATGCATGAAAAACTTCCATTGTCAGAGAAAATGGAGATACCGGTAAAGAAACATCAGTGAAATCCAATCAGTCTGGCAAAAAATATTCCTCTTACACTTACTCAAGAGAATTTGCATTTAAAGTGCTCAACAATCATGAGATTTCAGAATTCCTATTTATCAAATCCAATGAGTCGCAGTCCTGAAGTTTTATTTCTATAGAAAGTTGAAAGGCAGCAAAGTGTTAATACTACAGTTTTGGGGATGAAAGCATAAAAATTTATTAAGATTCATTTACCTTTGTAAGAATGCTTTTTTAAGACGTATGTTATTCACCTATGTTTGCTAGATTCAATGTTCAATAGTTGGTTCCGATTCTGAATCCATCTAAAAAGTAACTCCCAGTTCTCATGTTAGGTTAATACAAGTGAAATTACTGGGACTTATTTTTTTGAGGGGAGGGTAGATAAAAAAATGCTTAGATATCAGCAATTTTGAATGAAACAAAGAAATAAAAATAAGGATTTTTTTCCCTTAAATAACAGGGTTGTTTCAAAGCCTAATTTCTTTTTTTAAAGTCTTTTACAATCAACTTTCCCTACAAACTAACTTTTTGACCATTTCTAGATTCTTTGAAACTTTTTTTTTTTAAGAGAAAATCAACTTGACTTAGTTTTTCATGTGGCCTTCCTTGCTCTGACATTTAGTTGTGTATGTGGTGCTGGGGTTTGAACCCATGCACTTGTGCATGCCAGGCAAGCACCGTAACCGCCGAGCCCTTGCTCCAACCTCTGAACCTTTGTTTTTATGAAAATCATTCTTAAACAGCAAATATCCTTTAAAGAAGTCTGACCTTTTGGATAAAATTTTCCATGGCATATATATCTCTGTACCTCCTGGGACAGAAGGTTCTAGAGTCTCCTTTTTGAATTTTCAACAAACCCATGCGTGTTACCAAGAGCACCAGTTGAGGCTGGAGTGGTGACTCAGCAGTAGAGTGTTTGCCTGGCCTGTGTGAGGATCCTGGTTCAAATCCCAGCACCACACACACAACTAATGTTGGAAAACAAGAGCTAAATGAAAAAAAAATAGATAAAAATTAATTCTCTCTCTTAAAAGAAAAAAAAAAGTGTCAATTGCCCCCCCCCCCCCAGGAAAGCTGGAAAAGAAAAATGAGCATCCTCTTTCTTGCTCTTCAGGCTGAGAGTGGCCATGCATGCTAGCATTTGACCATGTTGCTTACATCACGTTAAGAGGTGAAGATAAATAACTCTGAAAAGGCCTGTGCGGGCCCTGGACAGAAGGGAATCGGCCCCCAAAGATCCAGAGGCCTGCTGCATGCAGTG
The DNA here is from genome assembly GCA_004027875.1 of Aplodontia rufa. Taxonomy (NCBI): domain Eukaryota; kingdom Metazoa; phylum Chordata; class Mammalia; order Rodentia; family Aplodontiidae; genus Aplodontia; species Aplodontia rufa. The sequence goes on along the minus strand of PVKS010043327.1, from coordinate 9,036 downwards.
TGCAACTTGGGAGAAGACAGGAAGGCCCACAGGTAGGACCGTGGGTGGCTCCCCCAGGAGAGAGCTGGACTCTAACCAGAGCTCGTGCTTCCTGCCACTCAACCATTCTTCCGTTCACTGATTCCTTTGTGAGGCACCTGCTATGTCCAGGTTCTGGCTCTGTTGCTGACTTGCTGGGAATGCCGTCAAGAATGACATAGTCCTCCTTGTCCTCAAGGAGATGGCAGACTATGTGGGAATGACAAGTTTACAAATGGTGGCAATGCAGGGGTTGATGGGCTTGTTGGAGGGCAGCCTGGGGTGCTACGGGTGGGGTCATCTGACCCAGGCAGAGGCACAGAATAATTTGTCAACTCTGTAGCTGCAGAGATACTTCACAGTGGGGAGAAATGAGCGTCGTCGATCCAGTCATTGCTTGGTGGCTGCTGTACACACCTCACAGCATCAGGTACTCAGGGAATACCAAGGTGAACAAGACTCTGCTCCTTCCCTCACCTAGCAGGTTAGCCTGTGACTCACCACCAGGGGGTGCTGTTGAGCTGCTGTCTCTCATCACTGATATTCTCACATCATGGGAAGGAAATCCTGGGTCCTGTGGTCTGAGGTGACCTTAGATCCAGTGGTGAGCTTCTGAGCCTGGGATGTGGGACTTGAGTGTCCTTTCCACAAGGGTGCCAATTGGAATTGAAGTGGGTAGAAGCATTTACCATGTTTGGTCAAAGCAATGGCTTCTTTGGAGGATTTAGGCCTCTGGATTGTAAACCAATGTAAACTTCCAGACCCGAAGCAACAGGATTAGCAGTCAAGGGAATGGTGTGCAGCTGTTCTTATGAGTTTCTGGGGTTTTTTTTTTGTTTGTTTGTTTATTTGTTTGTTTTGAGTGGTAGATGAGGTTCAAACGGGTCTCCCATCAGATGTGCACCTGCCTGGCCAATGGAATAATATAGCGTTATTTGATCCAAGAAGAGTTTGGACCCTTGATCAACCCTCCTGCACTAATGGGATAGGGGCAAGATGGAAAATTTATAAAGACAGATGAAGCCCTAGTGAAAACCAGAGTTCTTTGAGGGGTTTATTTGATGGGTTGGACTTTTTTTTTTTTTTTTTTTTTTTTTTTTAAAGAGAGAGGGACAGTGAGAGAGACAGAGAAAGAGAGAAACAACTTTATTTAGTTTTTCACATGGCCTTAGTTGTTCCAACACTCAGTTGTGTACGTGGTGCTGGGGTTTGAACCCAGGTCCTTGTGCTTGCCAGGCAAGCGCCGAAACCGCTGAGCCACCGCTCCAGCCCCTGATGGGTTGGACTTTAAAATTTTTTTAAATTGGTGCATCATAATTATACGTGACAGTGGGATTCATTGTGACGTATGCATACATCCACACAGCGTCATTTGGTCAGTTCCACCCTCCAGTTCCTCCCCTTTCCTGCCCTCGTCTCCTTCCTCTCCTCTAATGGTCTCTCTTCTGTTTTCATGAGGTCCCCCCACTTTTTTTATCCCCTTTTTCTTCTCTAGCTTCCACATATGAGAGAAAACACGACCTTGACTTTCTGAGTCTACCCTATTTTCCTTAACTTTGTGCTCCAAGTTCTTGGTGGGCTGGACTTTTACAGGAGTCGTTTGAGCCCTTGTGTCTCTCAGCCAAGCCAGCTACTAGGGACATGAGTGTTCTCTTGAGTGCCTCCTCCTGCAGCCCTTGAGCCTTGTGTGTTCTGAGAATTGAAACTTGTGTCTAGGTTACCATTTGTAATGCCTACAATTCTAAAGGGAGGAAGGAGTGTCCTGGCAAAACCTTGTGTTTGACCTCAGAATAGGTAGAGACACGTGGGGATTTGATCTATATTTTGGGTATCTATGAGGCAAGAGATGTTCCGCGTTTTTTACCCTAAAGGGGATAATTTTTGGCAGTGGCCCAGCAGTTTATAATAGATGTCAGTGTGGAGTTGCTCATTGACCAGGATATCTAGTACTAAGATGAAGGTCTAAAGTTTGGCCAAGCACATGCTTCTTGGGCTCCATTCCTCATCAAGGACATACTGGCTAAGAGCCAAGCAATGGCAACGTTCTGCCAAGCTCCATGGTGTGTGATGGCGACAGTGCCATTTACATGGGCTGTAAAATCCTATTGCTGTTCAACTCATTAATCTCAAGGGGGTCCCCAGGGAGCCAAGGGGTCTGGGGAGAGGTGACTTACTGCAACATCCTGGCACTTGGCAAGATATTGAGATCTGGCCCTAAGTAGCTGTGCCGAGCTACTTGGGGTGCTGTTTCCTTGACCCATAGCACAGTGGACAGCTGGGGAGGGAAGGGCCACAGGCTCAGGGCCCGAAGCATCTCTGTTTCCAGGACAGCCCTGTGGCCAGTCATTGTTATGTGAATAGTATTTAGCAAGAGTCATGTTCTTGCATTTGAGCCCTAGGCTAACTTAATGGGCACCATAAGTGGTCCAGAAACTTCAGGAGGAGAAGTTGATAAAACGTCTACAGCAAAGGAATCTCTGCGGGCAGTAGCAGTAATGCCCGATGACTTTACTTTTGAAATCAATAAAATTTGTTGCCATCAGAATCTAAAAACCATTATGAATAGGTGTTGGACTTGTCTTGACATGAGTGTGTCATCGAATTTCCTTGAGGAGAAGGTCATCGGGATAGTGTTGTAACTGTGTTCCTGTAGAAAGTCCAAAGCACTTAAGACCTAGTCTGCAAAGATGCTGTGGGACAGAGCTGCTGAGGACCCCCAGGCTCCTTTGGAAAAGGAGCAGTTGCGCCTAAGATGATGCTCTAAGGGGCACCAGACGGAGCTTAGTGGCCAAATCTTTAAAAGCAAAGTATTCGTCACCGTGGATTGGCTAGTGTCAGCGATTGTGAGGAACAGCGGGGGAGAGGAGGAAAGCTGTTCTGTTCTATAGGCAGCAGCTTCTCCCTGGGTCGGCCCCCATCAGTAGGATCCTCAGTCCCTTCCCATCCCACCCTCGTGTTCTTCTTTTAAATAAATTAAATATTCTGGTGGTTCCAAGCATCCTCTGTTATTAGTGGGGATCTTTTCTAGGGTACCCCAGTCAACCTGAGGGGCTGGAATTTGCTTCAAAGTGGAGGAATTTGCAGCATTCTGATTTTTAACAATGAAGTCCAAAGTCGAGGCTCTTGGTGCATGGATGAATTGTGCTCAGGAGGGCCCAACGCTGACAACTTCTTGTGAGCTGGAAAGCCTCCTCAGGTGCCTTGGGGGAGCAGGAATAAAATGCTCTTCCTCATTTCCTTTCCCATGAAGTGCTAGTAGCCACTGGAATCCAAGGACATGATCCCGCATACCCCACGTGATTGACAGATGAGTGACAGTAACAAGGCGAGCAATGACAGAGATGGCCCTTAAAGTTACCTGTAAGGTTTGGGAGTCACAGTGTTACATGGCAAAGGCACCCGACACCAAGCTGGGCCTGTCCAAACCTGACTTTAATAGGGTGAGTTTAGAGGACAGCATCAATGCCTGAGGGACCTCATTTGCCCAGGATGTGTCTGTCCACCAGAGTGACAGCTTTGTAACAAGTCAGAGTTCTGCCCAGGGCTCACCATCCAGCTCTCGGGTGACCTGGTGTTGCCAGGCCAGGTCACCCGAAGCACCTGTAGGGTAGCCACTCCCTGTTCCCACTCTCTGCAGGAAGTTAGTTGTCAATTAGCCCTAGAAGCCTCCTTGACCTGGCATCGGACAGGACACTCCCTCACCGACAAGGTGGCCAATGGCGACCTCTTGTACTCCCAAGAGTGTTAGTTTTGTTAAGCAGGAATCCGAGGTCATTGTTTTGCCACAATTTACAATGGAACATCATGAAAGGCCGTAGGGAGCAAAGCACTGTGGCCACATCACAGCTGCGCCAGCAGCCAATGACACTCCGCAGAGACAGCATACTGTTTCTGAGTCTGTGAAGGAGGCATGGCCTCACTGAGCCACCTGCTGGCTGCACGATTCTCTCAAAAGGTACCCATAAGACTAATTCATGAAGGTGACTGAGTGATCACACAGTGAGCATAAAGCCACTCACGCTTGGAAAGGGATGGAGGCATGCCAACCATGCAGGTCTCATCAGTGGAGCCTCAGGGTTTGGCCTCCGGGCAGAAGTGAGTTAGAAGGCCCCTGGACACAGCGTCTGTTGCAGACTCCAAGGGAAACGAAAGCTGGGCAGAGTGCATGCGGTAGGAGGAGTTAGTCTGAATAACTGTGGCAGGTTCTGCGGCTTGGGCCCCAGCGCTCTGGTCCTGGCCCCCAGATGACTTGGGGAGGGTTCGAGAACAGAGTGTTGGCTCACATGTGAGAGGTGCGATTCCAATTAAATTGCTTATTGTCTTTAGGAATTAGCTGACAGCGGGCAAGACTGCCTTTACCTGGGACTGTAAGCCCCTGCAAAGATGTCAAAACACTATAAAATGTTAAATATTAAAACCCATTGTCGAGGCGGGCCCTAGACGACAGTCATTAGTTTTCCTTGTTGGGGCTTCTGCTGAACTGTGTTATGGTTTCAGTGTGTAGCCAAGGCTGGGGATCAGCTGTGTTATGGCTAGTGTGTAGTGAGGGTCAGAAACTCTGATTCAGTGCACAATTCAGTGTTCGTACTCAAGGTTATAAACGCTTGCTTTGGAGCGTGCACCCACTGATGTCACCTGCTGCAGTGCACCTTCTTTGTTTGGACTGTATACAAAAGGGCTCTATGGGGGCTGGAGCAGTGCTCAGCGGTTGCAGCATTTGCCTGGCATGTGCGAGGACGCGGGTTTAAATCCCAGCACCACATACACAATGAAATGTTGGAGCAGTGAAAGACACATGAAAAACTAAATAAAATTGATTCTTTCTTTCTCTCTCTCTCTCTCTCATTGACCCTCACTCTTAAAACATTAATAAATAAAAATAAAATAAAAGGGGCCTATTGAAATGGCTCTGCGGGGCAAAACAGACCTACACAGGGAATAAAGGTGAAGGTGGAAGCTGTGGCCACCCGCTGGCCCCACCACACAATAAAGCACATCTGCTATCGTAAGTGCACCTTGCATCTCCCTCCTGCAGGATCAGGAATCTGTTTCCTGGGCCTGAGCCTCATCCTCAGCACGACACACACTGTTAATAAGATCATAGAGCTGGGAACACAGATGTCACCAGCACGCTGTTTTCATATTCCATCTCATTTCTTCTTCTTCTATGTGTTCTGTTCTCTAGCCTAATTTCTTCCATGGGTGGCAACATGGGAGTCAGGTTCTCGGAGCTGAGTCGCAGTGTGGAAACTCTCAGGAACCGACTTCATGTCGGCTCATCAACCATCCCCAAAGAGCAGGATGCAGTGCTGAATGGCCCAGATCCACAATCCCATGGTTAGATTTAGAAGAGGTGCAACTGTTCTCCAAGAGGGAAACATTGTTCCCAGGAGGAAATCTCCAGGTTTTTGACTGCAGTAGAAAGTTGCGGACAGGTGGATGAAGGGGAAGCAGGAGGGCATCGGAGAGAGCCCATCAGGTGTCTTCTGGACCAGTGACTCCTAACCTGATCTTCCTTTTACAACATGTACTCTGAACAGACTTTCCCCATCACAGCAGCCATGTCTGATAAGCAGAGGTTGAGAAACACTTTGATGGTGAGAGTAACAGCAGGTACGGCTTGAGCCATTTCCACAGGCGATTCTCATGGAGAACTTCATATAATTCTTGCATCATGCTTAGGAAATAGGTCTCTTGTTATTGCAGATAAGAGCAAAAGAAAGATCACTCGAGGCCAGAGAGCTAACTATGATTGGAGATTATTATCCCACTGCTCACTGACATTTGAAAATAAATTGCATGTTTCTTTATGAGATAATGCTACAACTCCTCCCTTGAGTCCCAAGCCCTCTGTGTTCTTTCCGCCCCAGAGCCGGTGTTGCTCTGGCATCCTTAGATAAAGGTTGCAACCCTTGAATGACAAGGGATAGAAATCCCACTCTGGAGCTAGGACATGGCACAGATACAAGCGATACCATCCCAGCTTCATCCAGTTTATGACCTGAGAACCTACTTATCTTTTCCACCATAGTAGAAGCCCGGAGCATGACAGTGTCATCTGAATGCGACCTGGGGAGGGAATTGCCTATAGCAAAGGGGGACCAGGTTTGATTTACTCACAAGTCCTGCTCCTTCAGTTCAAATGGGCTAAAAGCAGAAACGGGATCAGTCACATTTCCTGATCTTTAAAAAACAATCATCTGAATGATTTCAACAAATTAATTTGTCCTGGATTTAAACTTGTGCTATTCACCTTTTATGACATGTTGCCCAAGGTAGGAGTCTGCCAGTTTAGGTCTGCCTGGTTCCTACAGTGACTACAAGACACTTCCACTTTCAGAAGCCTTTGGGTCTCCATCCCAGATGACATCCGGTTCCTTGTGGGCAACCTGGTGGATCAAGCTCTATCAAGGCCTTGGCAGGCCCAGCGCTCTTTCAAAAGAGGCGCAGTTATCTGCAGATGACAGCAGGGCCTTATTCAGAAATTCTAAGGGTTTCGACTGGAATTTACCAAAAAAGGCAAAAGCTCCACCCAGTACCTATGTGCCATGGACAGAGCAGGCATCGAATCCGCTGGACCATGTAGCTCAAGTGCCAGAGCAGCTGGAATGGCAGCCTGGCCCTCACTCAAAGACACTGTTCAGGTCACTCCGTACGCAGGCTAGAGTAGCACACCCAGATGAAAATGGTGTAACACTCTGAAAGCCAGATGGGCCCACCAAGCATTGTGACTCTGTCTTGGTTGTAAGAGGGGACAGATATAACTACTGAAACCTCACCTTAGGAAGACTATCTTGCTCTGCTCCACTGACCCCAGAGGAGGTGAAAGCCCCCTGAATTTCTGCCAGCTTTACTTCTTGCCCTCTGAAATGCCAGCATCTGTCTTAGGAGTAAGTCCAGAGCATCGGCTCCTGCATGCCTGCTAGGTCCAATCGCATGATGTGATCAGTGTAATGGGCCAGCGGGATTTCTTGTGGAGGGAAAAAGTGAGCAGGACTCCTGTGAATTTAACTGTGGCACAGAGGCAGGGAGTTGACATACCCTGGGGTAGGACAGTGAAGGTGTACTGCTGGCCTTGCCAGCTGCAAGCAAACTGCTTCTGGATGGCCTTACAGATGGCAATGAAGGAAAGGGCATTTTCCAGATCAGTAGCTGCACACCCGATGCCAAGAGATGTGCTGATGTTCTCAGGCAAGGAAACCATATGGTGGAGTCTCCACCTGGTCAAACGTAGGGCGATCCACTATTTTTCTCCATGATCCGTCTGTCTTCTGCACAGATCATGTAGGAGAGCCGAACAGGGCTGTGGTAGCAACCCCCACGGCTGCATCTTTCAGGTCCTTAGTGGTGGCCCAATATGTGCGGGCCCTCCAGAGATACAGTATCGATTTTAACATACTGTTTTCTAGATTGAGGCAGCTTTGGTGGCTTCCATTTGGCCTTTCCCATCATAATAACCCTTACTCTGCAGGTCAGGAACAGGTGAGGATGCTGCCAGTTAGGTATTCACATTCTGATTCTGCAATCTGGAACTGGAGACATGGACACAGGAGGGCTCAGGGAACTTCAAGACTCACTGTGAGTCCGCCTTGAGTTAAGTCTCCATGGGTCACCTGACCTCTACCAGTCTCTACTTGGACTGCTGAGCCAGTGACCTTTTGGGTTTTCTGGAATCACCGTCAGTTCAGAGCCAGTGTCCGATAGACCTGAAAGGACTATTCCTTTCTTCAGATGCAGTTACCCTGGGAAAAGCCTGTAGATCCCTTTGGGAAAGGATGAACAAAACAATATAGATTTTCAGTAGTAGCCAGGGTCCTCCCTGGTGGGGACCCAGCATCTTCTTCACTCTAATGGCTTATGTCTGAGGATTGAGCCATAATTCTCTGATTTTTTAAATTCAAGTTAGACTCTTCTTCACTTGAGCTGAAAGTTATTTGCTTATATTGATCAAGTGAGAATTCCGTAGGTTTCCCATCCAGGAGCACCATGATGAAGCAGGCAGCCATAGGTCTATGTGAGTCAGACTGTTTTGGTCCTTGCTTTCCTCTGTTACCCATCATGGTACCTGGGAAGCAGGAGCCAAGCGCTGGCACTCAGTTATTCTTGCTTCCTTGGGATCCATTTATTCCCATTGTGTAGCTACAAGCTAAGGACAAATGCTAGTGCAGTCTGGTGACATCTTTGTATCCCTTAAGGATGCCATGGAACCAGCAGATATCCAGTTAAGGACAAGTGGAACAATGAGGATTGGTGGATGCAGCCCGGGGCCAGCATCGCTCTCACAGGACTGAGAACAATGTCTCTGCTCTAACACAAAGGGTTCACACCTGGGCCTCCCTCATGCACTGTGGAGACTGAAACAGTCCACCAGCACTGCGGCACCCATCAATCAGAGCTGACATGTCTCATGGTGAGCAAGGACCCTTGGTTCCAGCTTGTCCCTGCAGAGTGTATTGGTCCTCTGCTGCCATCTGGTGGCTGCAGCTGGCATGAGGTTTGTGTGCGGCCTTACCTGTCCTTAGAGAGTTCCAGGTAAGTGAAAAACAGCTGTCCCATGTGTTTGACTCTCTGGATGACTGACAGCGATACCACACTGTCCAGCACACAAGGCTCCCAACAGTGGGCTAAGGGACAAGACTTTCAGTGGACGTTTCTTGCCCCATGGCATTCAAGGTTGGTGGCACCTTCAGCGGAGGAAAGCACTTTGGACTTTAACACTTGACTGGAAAAGTTGCTGTCAGCATTGTGACCTCCAAGTTACAGCGTGAGCACTGAATACAACTTGTTCTCAAGAGGAACATTCCCTTGGCAGGAGGCATTTACCAAGCAGGACAGCGGAGGCAGGGGTTCAGGGCCACCAGCTCCCTGTGTCCACGACGCCACGCTGAAATCGTTCATTCATGGCTAGCTTTTTTAAATTATTATTATTTTTGAGCAACTGTACGATTTTTTTTAACAAAATAGTATAAAATGTGTATAGTTTCTGGATACTAGATTTACCCCCAGGAGTGCCACCCC
>PVKS010043326.1:0-14946 GCA_004027875.1 Aplodontia rufa | reverse complement strand
GAACTTTCCTCTCTCTCTCCCCTTCCCGACTCTTCCCAGCCCCGGAGGCTGTGACACTGGGAGAGTGAAAAGTGGATGGAGTAGAAGAGCGGGAAATGGTCATCACCGCCCACCGGGTGTTGTTTTCTTCAAAGCCCTCCAAATCAACGAGGGCAGGATCAATCACCATGGTGAGCCTCCTTCATAACTGGAACAAGCACACTCCTTCCACCGTGACGGGAAGGAAAGGCGTGCGAGACACGCCAGGGACCGAACACCACCCTCACCCGGCCCCCCTCCACGAGGCACCAAGCAGGAAGAGATGGACCAAGTATCGTTCGGAGGTCAAGTTGTACAAGCTACCTGGGAACAGGGTGCCAGGGAACGGTACCCCGGGCTTGGTGGAGCAACACTTCTCCACCGACCTTTCCTCTCTCTCTCCCTTTCCCGACTCCTCTGAGCCCTGCCGGCTTTGCCCCCGAGCAGAGTGGAAAAGAGGATGGAGAAGAAGTGCAGGAAAGGGTCATCACCACCCACAGGGTGCCGGTTTCTCCCCGCCCCTCCAAGCCAAGGAGGGCAGGATCAACCACCATGGCGACCCCTAACTTTTTAACGGGATGAGCACTCTCATCCCCCCGTGTTGGGATGGAAAAGCACGCGAGACATGCCACGGACCGACCTCCCCACCCACACCACCCACTGCCGTGTGGTGGCCAGCAGGAAGAGAGGGGCCAAGTGACTCTTGGAGGTCTCAGTGGATATGCCTCCTGGGAAAAAGGCGTTGTGTAACGCCACCCCGGTTTTGGTGGAGCAACCCTTCCCCACCGACCTTTCCTCTCTCGCTCCCATTCCCGACCCTTCCCAGCCTGGAAGGCTGTGCACTCGGGTGAAATGTTAAAGTGGATGTAGCAGATGAATCACCAAGGTGAAATCTATTCTTAACGGGAATGAGCACCCTCCTGGACCCGCGAATTGAAGAAAAGGCGTGCGAGACCCGCTAGGGACCCGGCTCCCCAGCCATCTGGCCCCCCGCCGGTGGCGCCCAGCAGGAAAAGAGGGGCCAAGTGCCTCTCAGAGGTACGTTGGACACACCCACTGGGAACAGGGTGCCAGGGAACGGCACCCTGGTCTTGGCAGAGCAACACTACCCCACCGACCTTTCCTCTCTCTCTCCCCATCCTGATACCTCCCAGCCCTGGAGGCTGTGCCCACCAATGGAGTGGAAAACAGGATGGAGAAGAAGTGTGGGAAAGGGTCGTCAACGACCACAGGGTGCCAGCTTCTCTTTGCCCCTCCAAGCCGAGGAGAGTAGGAACAATAAACTTGGTGACACCCAGCTTCCTAACAGGAACCAGCACCCACCTGCCCCCATGACGGAAATGCCGCAAGACCTGCCAGGGACCGAACTTACCCCCCACACCGCCCCTCGCCTGGCTGTGCCACCAGGAAGAGAGCAGCAAAGCAATGCTAGGAGGTCCCATTGGACACGCCCCCTGGGAACAGGGTGCCTCTGACCGCATGCGGATTTGGCGGAGAAGCCTTTCCCCTCCCACCTTTACTCTCTTGCTCACTTTCCAGACCGCGTCCCTGCCCTGGAAGCTGTACTCCCGGGCGGAGTGGAAAAGAGGATGGAGAAGAAGTGCAGGAAAGGGTTGTCACCGCCCACCGGGTGCTGGCTTCTCCCCGCCACTCCATGCGTAGAAATGCAGCGTCAACATCCACTGCAACACCACACTTCCTAACAGAAATGAGCAGCCTCCTCTCCCTGCAAGGTAAAGGAAAGGCATGGGAGTCCCGCCAGAGACCGAACTCCCAGCCCTCCCCACTCCCCACTGGGCGGCAGAGAGCAGGAGAAGAGGGGCCAAATGTCTTTCGCAGGTCACTTTAGACGCGCTCCCTAGGAACAGGGTGCCATGGAGCCCCACACCAGGCTTAGTGGAGCAACACTTCCCCACTGCACTTTCCTCTTTCTCTCCCCTTCCCTACCCCTCCCAGCCCTGGAGGCTGTGCCCCCAGGGTAGTGGAAAAGAGGATGGAAAAGAAGTGCAGGAAAGGGTCATCACCGCCCACAGGGTGCCACCTTATTCCTGATCCTCCAAGCCTAGGAGGGCAGGATAAACCACTACGGCGAACCCCCACTTTGTAACGGAAATGAGCACCCTCCTTCTCCTGCGACGGGAAAGAAAGTCACTGGAGGTCGGCCAGGGACCGACCTCCGCCCCACATCGCCCCCGCCGGGGGTTTGCCGGTAGGAAAAGTGGGGCCAAGTGACTCTCAGAGGTTCAGATGGACACGACCCCTGGGAACAGGGTGCCACCGAGCAGACCCCAGCCTTGGCGGAGCAACCCTTCCACACCGATCTTTCTTCTCTCTCTCCCATTCCCGACCCCGTCCCAGCCCTGGAGGCTGTGCACCCGGTCAGAATGTTAAAGAGGATGGAGAAGAAGTGAGGGAAAAGGTCGTCACCCCCAACTGGGTGCCGACTTCTTCACACCCCTCCAAACCAACGAGGGCAGGATTAATCACCAAGGTGACCCCACCTTCATAAGGGGAACGAGCACTCACTTGCCCACGTGATGGGAAGAAAAAGCGTGCGATACCTGCCAGGGACAGACCTATCCCCCCAACCCGCCAACCTACGGGCAGCTCACAGCAGAAAGAAAGGGGCCAAGTGACTCTCGGAAGTCACGTTGGACACGCCACCTGAGAACAGGGCGCCACGGAGCGGCTACCCGGCCTTTGTGGAGCAATCCTTCCCCACCGACCTTTCCTCTCTCTCTCCCCTTCCCAACCCTGTCCCAGCCCCGGAGGCTGTGCCCAGGGCTGAGTGAAAAGAGGATGGAGTAGAAGTGCAGGGAAATTGTCTTCAACCCACCACTTGCCGGCATCTCCCCACGCGTCCAAGCCAACAATGGCAGGATCAACCACCATGGCGACCCCCCCTTCATAAAGGGAAAGAGCACCCTCCTGCCTCCACAATGGGAAGGAAAGGATGCGAGACCCGCCAGAGGCCGACCTACCCCCTACCCCGACCTGTGCTGGGCGGCAGATAGCAGGAAGAGAGGGGCCAAGTGACTCTCGGAGGTCCCGATGGACACTCCCCTGGGATTCGGGTGCCACGGAGCGGCACCACGGGCTTGGCGGAGAAATCATTCCACACCAATCTTTCCTCTCTCTCTCCCCTTCCTGACCCCGTCCCAGCCCCGGAGGCTTAACCCCAGGGTGGATTGGAAAAGAGGATGGAGAACAAGTGCAGGAAATGGTCGTCCAAACTAAAGAGGGCAGGATCAACCACCATGGCGAACCCCCACTTTGTAGGGGAAAGAGCACACTGCTGCCTCCGCAACGGGAAAGAAAGGCACGTGAGACCCGCCAGGGACCAATACCCCCCCCAAACTGCCCCCTGTCTGGCGGCGCCAACAGAAAGAGACGGGAAAAGCGATGCTGGGAGGTCCCGATGGACACTTCCCCTGGGAACAGGGCCCCTTCAAGCGGCACCCCGGGCTTGGCAGAGCAACGCTTCCCCACAGACATTTTGTCTCTCTCTCCCCTTCCCGACCCCGTCTCAGCCCTGGAAGCCATGCCCCCGAGCAGAATGAAAAGAGGATGGATTAGAAGTGCAGGAAAGGTCGTTACCTCCCACCTGCTGCCGGCTTCTACCCACCCCTCCAAGAGCAGGAGGGCAGGATCAACATCCATGGTGATGCCCCTCTTCCTAAGGGGAACGAACACCCTCCTGCTCCCGTGAAGGGAAGAAAACGCGTGAGACACCCACTAGGTACCGACCTACCCCATCAAATGGTCCCCGACCGGGGGAGCGTTCAGCAGGAAGAGAGGGGTCAAGTGACGTTCGGAGGACCAGTTGCACAAGACCCCTGGGAACAAGGTGCCGCAGAGCGGCACCCCAACATTTGCGAAGCAACCCTTCCCCACCGACCTTTCCTCTCTCTCTCCCATTCCAGACCCCATCCCAGCCTCTGAGACTGAGCCCCCGGGTGGAGTGGAAAAGAGGATGGAGAAGAATTGCAGTAAAGGGTCGTCACCGACCACCGGGTGTTTGCTTCTCCCCACCCCTCCATGCGGAGGAGTGCAGGGTCAACATCCACTGCGACCTCAGACTTCCTAACAGGAAGGAGCAGCCTCCTACCGCGACGGAAAAGAAAAGCACGCGAGACCCGCCGCGGACTGACCTCCCCCCGCACACTGCCCCAGCCGGGCGGAGGCCAGCAGGAATAGAGTGGCCAAGTGAATCTCTGAGGTCCCGGTGGACACACACCCTGGGAAAAATTCGCTGTGGAGCAGCCCCCCGGGTTTGGCAGAGCAACCGTTCTGCACCTAACTTTCCTCTCTCTCTCCTGTTACTGACCCTTCCCAGCCCTGGAGGACGTGCCCCCAGGCTGAGTAAAATGAGTATGGAGTGGAAGTGCAGGAAGGGTCGTCACCCCCAACCGGTGCTGGCTTCTACACACCCCTCCAAACGAAAGAGGGCAGGATCAATCACTACGGTGAACCCCCTTTATAACGGGAACGAGCACCCTCCTGGACCTGCGACGGGAAGGAAAGGCGTGTGAGACCCACTCGGGACCGACCTCCCCCATCCGTCTCCAAGCCGGCGTCGCAAAACGGGAAGAGTGGGGCCAAGTATCTCTCAGAGGTCAATTTGGACATGCCCCCTGGGAACAGGGTGCCAGGGAGCGGCACCCCGGGCTTGGTGGGCCAATTCTACCCCACTGACCTTTCCTATCTCTCTCCCCTTCCCCACCCTGTCCCAGCCCCAGAGGCAGTACCTCAGGGTGTATTGGAAAAGAGGATGGAGAACAAGTGCGGGAAAGGGTCGTCACCGCCCACCGGCTACCGGATTCTCCTCGCCCCTCCAAGCCAAAGAGGGCAGGATCAACCACTATGGCGACCCCCCACTTTGTTACGGGAAAGAGCACACTCCTGCCTCTGCGACAGGAAAGAAAGGCACACGAGACACTCCAGGGACCGTTCTCCCCCCCCAAACCATCCCCGTCATACGGCTCAATAGGAAGAGAGGGGCAAAGCGATGCTGGAAGGTCCTGGTGGACACAACCCCTGGGAACAGGGCGCCTCTGAGCGCATCCAGGCCTTGGCGGAGCGACACTTCCCCACCGACCTTTCCTCTCTCTCTCTCTTTCCCAAACCGTCCCAGCCCCGGAGGCTGTGCCCCCAAGGCTGAGTGAAAATAGGATGTAGTAGAAGTACGGGAAAGGGTCGTCACCTCCCACAGGGTGCCGGTTTCTTCACACCCCTCCAAACCAACGAGGGCAGAATCAATCACCATGGTGACCACCCTGTGTAACTGGAAGGAGCACGCTCCTGCCACCGCGATGGGAAGGAAAGGCGTGCGAGACCCGCTAGGGATCGAACTCCCCCTTCACCCTGGCCCCTGCCAGGTGGGGCCCAGCAGGAAGAGAGGGGCCAAGTGAATCCCCTAGGTCAAGTTGGACAGGCCCCTGGGAACACAGTGCCAGGGAACAGCACCCCGGGCTTATGGAGCAACACTCCCCACCGACCTTTCCTATCTCTCTCCCTTTCCCGACTCCTAGGAGCCCTGGAGGCTGTGATCCCAGGCCCAGTGGAAAAGAGGATGGAGAAGAAGTGCAGGAATGGGTCGTCACTGCCCATAGGGTGCTGGCTTCCCCCCAGCCCCTTGAAGCCAATGAGGGCAGGAGAAAACACCAGGATGTATCCCACTTTGTAATAGGTATGAGCACCCTCCTCCCTCCACGACGTGAAGGAAAGGCGTGCGAGACCCGCCAGGGCCTGACCTCAAACCCCACACCATCCCCTGCCTGTCCGCAGCGGGCATGAAGAGAGGGGCCAAGCGAGGCTCGGAGGTCCTGGTGGACACGCCCCCTGGGAAAAGGGCCCAATGCATCGGCTCCCCGGGCTTCACGTAGCAACCTTTCCCCACCAATCTTTCTCCTCTCTCTCCCATTCCCAAAACCTTCCCAGCCCCGGAGGCTGCGCATCCGGGCGGAATGTTAAAGAAGATGGAGAAGAAGTGCGGGAAAAGATCTTCACTGCCCACTGGCTGCCGGTTTCTCCCCGCACCTCCAAGCCGAGGAGTGCAGGATCAAACACCACTGCGACCACCCACTTCGTAACAGGAAGCAGCAGCCTCCTCTCACAGCGACAGAAAGGAAAGGCATGGGAGACTCGCCAGGGACCGATCTCCCAGAGCAACCTGCCCCACGCCGGGCAGTGGACAGCAGAAAGGGAGGGGCCAAGTTACTCTCGGAGGTCACGTTAGACACTCCCCTAGGAACAGGGCACCACGGAGCGGCACCCCAGGCTTGGCGGAGCAACACTTCCCCACCGAACTATCCTCTTTCTCTCCCCTTCCCGACCACGTCCCAGCCCCGGAACTGTGCCCCAGGGCTGAGTGTAAAGAGGATGGAGTAGAAGTGCAGGGAAAGTGTCATCATCCCCAACCAGGTTCCGGAGTCTCACCAAGCCTCCAAGCCAAGGAGGGCAGGATCAACCACCACAGCGACCCCCCATTCATAAAGGAAACCAGCACCCACCTGCCCCCGCGATGTGAAGGAAAGCAGTCGAGTCCGGCCAGAGACGACCTTCGCCCTACCCCGCCCCAAACCCAGCGGCGGACAGCAGGAACAGAGGGGCCAAGTGACTCTCAGAGATCCCGGTGGACACGCCCCTTGGGAAAAAGGCGCTATGGATCAGCCCCCCGGGCTTGGCGGAGCAACCCTTCCCCACCGACCTTTCATCTCTCTGTCCCCTTCCCGACCCTTACCAGCCCCGGAGGTTGTGTCCCTGGGCTGAGTGAAATGAGGATGGAGTAGAAGTGTGGGAAAGGGTCGTCACCCCCAACCTGGTGAAGGCATATTCACACCCCTCCAAACCAAGGAGGGCAGGATCAATCACCAAGGTCAACCCCTTCTTAATGGGAACGAGCACTCTCCTGGATCCACGAGTGGAAGGAAAGGCATGCGAGACTCTCTAGGGACCGAACTCCCACCCATCAACCCCCACGCCGGAGGCGCCCAGCAGGAAGAGAGTGGCCAAGTGACTCTCAGAGGTCACGTTGGACACAAACACTGGGAACAGGTTGCCAGGGAACGGCACCCTTGGCTTGGCAGAGCAACACTTCCCCACCGAACTTTCCTCTCTCTCATCCCTTCCTGTCACTTCCCAGCCCTGGACGCTGTGCCCACTGACGGAGGGGAAAACAGGATGGAGAAGAAGTGTGGGAAAGGGTCGTCACCGACCACAGGGTGCCGGCTTCACCCCGCCCCTCCAAGCTGAGGAGACAGGATCAACCACCATGGGGAACCCCAGCTTCTTAACAGCAACCTGCACCCTACTGACCCCGCGATGGGAAGGCACTGAAGACCCGCCAGGTACCGAAATTAACCCCCACACCCCCCCCCCGCCGGGCGGCATCACCATAAAGAAAGGAGCCACGCAAGTTTAGGAGGTCCAATTGGACACGCCCCCTGGGAACAGGGCACCTCTGAGCGCATGCGGGCTTGGTGGAGAAGCCCTTCCCCAAGGACCTTTACTCTCTCTCACATTCCCGACCGTGTCCCAGGCCTGGAGGCTGTTCCCCAGGGTGGAATGGAAAAGAGGATGGAGAAGAAGTGCAGGAAAGGGTCATCACCGTCCACCGGGTGCAGACTTGTCAACGCCCCTCCAAGCCGAGGAGTTCAGGATCAATCAGGACTGCGACCTCCCACTTCGTAACAGGAACAAGCATGCTCCTCTCACCACAACAGAAAGAAAAGGTGTGGGAGACTCATCAGGGACCGACCTCCCAGCCCAACCCGCACACGCCAGGCAGCGGAGCAGGAAGAGAGGGGCCAAGTGACTCTCAGAGGTTCTGGTTAACACGCCCCCTGGGAAAAAGGCGATGTGGAGCAGCCCACCAGGCTTGGCGGTGCAACCCTTACCCACTGACCTTTCTTATCTCTCTCCCCTTCCTGACCCTGCCTAGCCCCGGAGATTTTGCCCCCCGGCTGAGTGAAAAGAGGATGGAGTAGTACTGTGGGAAAGGGTCGTCACCCGTAACCGGGTGCCGGCTTCTTCACACCCCTCCAAACGAAAGAGGGCTGAATCCACCACCACGATGAACCCCCTTCATAACGGGAATGAGCACCCTCTGAACCCGCTACTGGAAGGAAAGGTATGCGAGACTCGCTAGGGAACGACATCCCCCTCATCTGGGCCCCAGCCTAGGTCGCCGAACAGGAAGAGTGGGGCCAAGTAACTCTCAGAGGTCAAGTTGGATACGCCCCCTGGGAACAGTGTGCCAGGGAGCGGCACCCCCGCCTTGGCGGAGCAATACTTCTCCTCTGACCTTTCCTCTGTCTACCCTTTTCAACCATGTCCCAGCCCCCGAGGCTGTGTCCCAGGTTGGATTGGAACAGAGGATTGGGAACAAGTGCGGGAAAGGGTTGTCACCGCCCACAGGGTGCCGGCTTCACCCCGCCCCTCCAAGCCGGAGAGGGCAGGAGCAACTACCACGATGTACTCCACTTTGTAATAGGAATGAGCACCCACCTCCCCCCGCGACGTGAAGTAAAGGCACGCGAGACCCTCCAGTGTGTGACCTCGAAACCAACACCATCCCCTGCCTTTCGGCGGCGGGCATGAAGACAGGGGCCAAGCGAGGCTCGGAGGTCCTGGTGGAAACGCCCCCTGGGAATAGGGCGCCGTGCAGCGGCCCCCCGGGCTTCGCGTAACAACACTTCCCCACAGATCTTTCTTCTCTCTCTCCCATTCCCGACCCCATCCCAGCCCCAGAGGCTGTGCACATGGGTGGAATGTTAAAGAAATGGAGAAGAAGTGCGGGAAAAAGTCGTCACCGCCCACTGGCTGCTGGCTTCTCCAAGCCCCTCCAATCCAAGGAAGGTAGGATTAACTACCACAGCGACACTCCACTTTTTAACGGGAATGAGCACCCTCCTGCCCCTGCGATGGGAAGGAAATGTACGCGAGCCCCGCCAGGGACCGATCTCCCCCCAAACCGCGCCCTGTCTGGCGGCGCCAACAGGAAGAAAGGGGCAAAGTGATGCTCAGGTCCCGGTGGACACGCCACCTGGGAAAAAGGCACTGTGGGGCGCCCCCCCCGGGTTTGGCGGAGTAACCCTTCCCCACCGACCTTTCCTCTCTCTCTCCCATTCCCGGGCCTTCCCAGCCCCGAAGCCTGGGCACCTGGGCGGAATGTTAAAGTGGATGTAGAAGATCAATCACCAAGGTGAAGCCCCTTCTTAACGGGAACGAGCACCCTCCTGGACTCGCGACTGGAAAGAAAGGCATGCGAGACCCGCTTGGGACCGACCTCCACCCCCATCCACCCCCGCAGGAGACGCCCAGCAGGAAGAGAGGGGCCAAGTGACTCTCAGAGGTCACATTGGACACACCCACTGGAAACAGGGTGCCAGGGAACGGCACCATGTGCTTGGCAGAGCAACACTTCCCCACCGAGCTTTCCTCACTCTCTCCTCATCCTGAGACCTCCCAGCCCTGAAGGCTGTGCCCACGGATGGAGTGGAATACAGGATGGAGAAGTGTGGGAAAGGGTTGTCACCGACCACAGGGTGCCTGCTTCTCCCCGCCTCTCCAAGCTGAGGAGGGCAAGATCAACCATCATGGCGAACCCCAGCTTCGCAACAGGAAACAGCACACTCCTGCCCACGCGACGGCAAGGCAGGAAGACCCGCCAAAGACCAAACTTACCCCCCACACCGCCCCACACTGTGGGGCACCACCAGGAAGAGAGGATCGAAGCAATGCTAGGAGGTCCAATTGGACACGCCCTCTGGGAACAGGGCGCCACTCAGTGCATGAGGGCTTGGCGGAGAAGCCCTTCCGCACCGACATTTACTCTCTCTTTCACCTTTCGGACCGCATCCCAGTCCTGGAGGCTGTGCCCCCGAGCGGAGTGGAAAAGAGGATGGAGAAGAAGTGCAGGAATGGGTCGTCACAGCCCACTGGGTGCCGGCTTCTCCCCGCCCCTCCATGTGGAGGAGTGCAGGATCAACATCCACTGAGACGCTACACTTCGTTACAGGACCGAGCAACCTCCTTTCCTTGCGACTTAAAGGAAAGGCATGGAAGACCCACAAGGGACCGACCTCCCAGCCCTCCCAGTCCTCCACCAGGTGTCGGAGAGCAGGAGAGGAGGGGCCAAGTGATTTTTGCAGGTCACATTAGACTAGGCCCCCTAGGAACAGGGCACCACGCAGCGGCACACCTGGCTTAGCGGAGCAACACTTCCCCACCGCACTTTCATCTTTCTCTCCCCTTCCTGACTCCTCCCTGCCCTGGAGGCTGTGCCCCTAGGCAGAGTGGAAAAGAGGATTAAAAAGAAGTGCAGGAAAGGGTCCTCACCGCCCACAGGGTGCCGCCTTATCACTGACCCTCCCAGCCTAGGAGGGCAGGATCAACCACCAAGGAGACCCAACACTTTGTAACGGAAATGAGCACCCTCATCCCCCTGCAACGCGAAAGAAAGTCACGCGAGACCTGCCAGGGACCGACCTCCTCCGCATATTGCCCCCGCCGGGGGTTTGCTGGCAGGAAAAGTGGGGCCAGGTGATTCTCAGAGGTTCAGGTGGACAAGCCCCTGGGAACAGGGTGCCACAGAGCAGCACCCCAGCCTTGGCGGAGCAACACTTCCTAACCGACCTTTCCTTTCTCTCTCCCCTTCCCGAACCCCTCCCAGCCCCGGAGGCTATGCCCCAGGGCTGAGTGAAAAGAGGATGGAGTAGAAGTGCACGGAAAGTGTCTTCACACCCCACCAGGTGCCAGCGTCTCCCCGTGCGTCCAAGCCAACAAGGGCAGGATCAACCACCAAGGCGACCCTCCCGATCGTAAAGGGAACGAGCACTCTCCTGCCCCCGCGATGGGAAGGAAAGGATGCGAGACCCTACAGAGACCGACCTCCCCACCACCCCGACCCATGCTGGACGGCAGATAGCAGGAAGACAGCGGCCAAGTGATTCTCGGAGGACTCGTTGGAAACCCCCCCTGGGAAATAGGCGCCACGGAGCGGGACCCTGGCTTGGCGGAGCAACCCTTCCCCACCAACCTATCCTCTCTCTCTCCCCTTCACGACCCCGTCCCAGCCCCGGAGGCTGTTACCCTGGGCGGAGTGGAAAAAGGATGGAGTAGAAGAGTGGGAAAGGGTCATCACTGTCCACTGGGTGCCGGTTTCTTCAAAGCCCTCCAAACCAATGAAGGCAGAATCAATCACAATGGTGAGCCCCCTTCATAACTGGAACAAGCACCCTCGTGCCAATGCGATGGAAAGGAAAGGCGTGCGAGACAAGCCAGTGACCAACCTCCCCCCTCATCCAGCGCCCCGCTGGGTGGCGCCCAGCAGGAAGAAATGGACCAAGTGACTTTCAGAGATCAAGTTGGACAAGCTCCCTGGGAACAGGGTGCCAGGGAACGGCACCCAGGGATTGGTGGAGAAACACTTCTCCACCAAACTTTCCTCTCTCTCTCCCCCTCCTGGCTCCTCCCAGCCCTGCCGGCTGAGCCCCCAAACAGAGTGGAAAAGAGGATGGAGAAGAAGTGCAGGAAAATGTCATCACCGCCCACAGAGTGCCGGCTTCTCCCCGCCCCTCCAAGCCAAGGAGGGTGGGATCAACCACCACAGCGACGCCCCACTTTTAACGGAATGAGCACCCACCTCCCCCCGCGTTGGGAAGGAAAGTCACGCTAGACCCACCAGGGCCCGATTTCCATCCCCACCCAATCCCCAGCCGGTCGACAGCAGGCAGAAAGAGAGGGCCAAAGCGAAGCTTGGAGGTCCTGGTGGACATGCAACCTGGGAAGAGGGCACTGCTGAGCCCATCCAGGGCTTGGTGAAGCAACCCTTCCCCACCGACCTTTCCTCTCTCTCTCCCCTTCCCAGCCCCGGAGGCTGTGCCCCAGGGCTGAGTGAAAAGAGGATTGAGTAGAAGTGCAAGAATAATTCATCACACCGCACCGGGTGCCGGTTTCTTCACACCCCTCCAAACCAACCAGGGCAGGATCAATCACCATGGTAACACCCCCTTCGTAACGGGAACGAGCACCATCCTGCCACCACGATGGGAAGGAAAGACGTGCCAGACCTGCCAGAAACCGACCAAACCCCCAAACCCGGCAACCCGCCGGGCGGCGCCCAGCAGGAAGAGAGGGGCCAAGTGACTCTCGGAGGTGAAGTTGGACAAGCCCCCTGGGAACAGGGTGCCAGGGAGCAGCACCATGGGCTTGGCGGAGGAACATTTCCACACCAACCTTTCCTCTCTCTCTTCCCTTCAGGACACTTCCCAGCCCTGGATGCTGTGCCCACGGGCGGATTGGAAAGACGATTAAGAAGAAGTGCGGGAAAGGGTCATCACCACCCACAGGGTCCCGGCTTTTCCATGACCCTCCAAGCCGAGGAGGGGAGGATCAAACACATTGGCGAACCCCAGCTTCGCAGCAGGAACCAGCACCCTTCTGTCCCCGCAATGGGAAGGCCAGGGAGGTCGGCCAGGGACTGACCTCACTCCCTGGCCGGCCCCCCGCTGGGCGGAGCCCAGCAGGAAGGGAGGGGCCAAGTGACTCTCAGAGGTCAAGTTGGACCTGAACCCTGGGAACAGGGCGCGTCTGAGCGCATCCCGGGCTTGGCGGAGCAACCCTTCCCCATAGACCTTTACTCTCTCTCTCACCTTCCCGACCCCATCACAGCCCTGGAGGCTGTACCCCGGGTGAAGTGGCAAAGAAGATGGAGAAGAAGTGCGGGAAAGGGTCATCACCGCACATCGGTGCCGGCTTTTCAACGCTCCTCCAAGCCAAAGAGGGCAGGATCAACCACCACTGCGACCCCCCACTTTGTAACGGGAAAGAGCACACTCCTGCCTACGCGACGGGAAATAAAGGCACAGGAGACCTGCCAGGGACCAATCTCCCCCCCCAAAACGCCCCCTGTCTTTTGGCACCCACAGGAACAGATGGGCAAAGCAATGCTGGGAGGTCCTGGTGGACACGTCCCCTGGGAACAGGGCCCCTTCAAGTGTCACACTGGGCTTGGCGGAGCAACGATTCCCCACAGACCTTATCTCTCTTTCTCCCCTTCCCGAGCCCGTCTCAGCCCTGGAAGCCATGCCCCGCGCGGAGTGAAAAGAGGATGGAGTAGAAGTGCAGGAAAGGGTCATCACCTTCCACCGGCTGCCGGCTTCTACCCACCCCTCCAAGACCAGGAGGGAAGGATCAACAACCATAGTGATCCCCCTCTTACTAAGGGGAACGAACACCCTCCTGCCACCGCGAAGGAAAGAAAAAGCATGAGAGACCTGCTAGGTACCGACCTCACCCATCAACCTGTCCCCGGCCTGGGGGGTTCAACAGGAAGAGAGGGGTCAAGCGACGTTCGGATGTCCAGGTAAACAAGCCCACTGGGTACAAGGCGCCGCAGAGCAGCCCCCCGAGCTTGGCGAAGCAACTCTTCCCCACCGACCTTTCCTCTCCCTCTCCCATTCCCGACCCCGTCCCAGCATCTGAAACTGTGCCACCGGGGCGGAGTGGAAAATAGGATGGAGAAGAACTGTGAGAAAGGGTCGTCAAAACCCACAGGGTGTCTCCTTCACCTCGCCCCTCTAAGCCGAAGAGGGCAGAAGCACCCAACACAGAGACGCCCCATTTTGTAACAGGAATGAGCACCCTCCTCTCCCCGCATTGGAAAGGATAGTCACGCGAGACCCGCCAGGGCCCAACTTCCATCCCAACCCAATCACCTGCCGGTCGGCGGCGAACAGGAAAAGAGGGACAAAGCGAGGCTCGGAGGTCCTGGTGGACATGCCCCCTGGGAACAGGGCACCGCTGAGCGCATCCAGAGCTTGGTGGAGCCACACTTCCCCACCGACCTTTCCTCTCTCTCTCCCCTTCCCAGCCCCGGAGGCTGTGACCCAGGGCTGAGTGAAAAGAGGATGGAGTAGAAGTGCGGGAATAAGTCGTCAACCCCCACCGGGTACCGGTTTCTTCACACCCTTCCAAACCAACGAGGGCAGGATCAATCACCATGGTGACACAACCTTCATAACTGGAACGAGCACCATCCTGCCACGGAGATGGGAAGGAAAGGGGTGCAAGACCCGCCAGGGACCAACCACCCCCCAAACCCGGCAACCTGCTGGGCGGCGCCCAGCAGGAACAGAGGGGCAAAGTGACTGTCGGAGGTGAAGTTGGACAATCCCCCTTTGAAATGGGTGCCAGGGTGCGGCACCACGGGCATGGTGGAGCAACGCTTCCCCACCAAATTTTCCTTTATCTCATCCATTCAGGACACCACCCAGCCCTGGAGGCTTTGCCCACGGGCGGAGTGGAAAAGAGGATAGAGAAGAAGTGCGGGAAAGGGTCATCACCACCCACAGGGTGCCTGATTCTCCATTCCCCTCCAAGCCGAATAGGGGAGGATTAAACAAGATTGCGACCCCCAGCTTCGTAATAGGAACCAGAACCCTTCTGCCCATGCGACGGGAAGGCCAGGACCGGCCAGGGACAGACCTCATCCCCCAGCCGGCCCCTCGCTGGGCAGCAGGAAGAGGGGGGTCAAGTGACTCTCAGGGGTCATTTTGGACAGGAAACCTAAGAACAGGGCACCCCTGAGCCCATCCTGGGATTGGCAGAAAAACACTTCCCCACAGACCTTTACTCTCTCTCTCAACTTCCCGACCCCGTCCCAGCCCTGGAGGCTGTACCCCGGGTGGAGTGGAAAAGAGGATGCAGAAGAAGTGCGGGAAAGGGACATCACCGCCCACCGGGTGCTGGCTTCTCCCCACCCTCCAAGCCGAGGAGTGTAGGATCAACCACCACTGCGACCCCACACTTCGTAACAGGAACCAGCAGCCTCATCTCACAGCGACGGAAAGGAAAAGCGTGGGAGATTCGCCAGGGACCAAACTCCCAGCACAAACTGCCCCACCCTGGGCAGCGGGCAGCAGG
>PVKS010043325.1:0-14945 GCA_004027875.1 Aplodontia rufa | reverse complement strand
AGCAGAAGGCACTGACCCTGCAAGGACGCAGTTAGCCTAGGGTCACGTGTTCAGATAGCCAGCCTAAGAAAGGCCAACGCTCAGATGGACTCAAGTGGACCCAGGTAAGCGAGGCAGGAACTCCCAAATGCAAGTGTTACAACCCTTGTTTGAGGGAGGAGAAGAGCTACTAACATGGGCTACTAACGTGCCTCCATCGTCTTACACTCCAGGATTGGAACAAAATATTTTGACCCCAGAATCAGCTTTTTAAAATAAATATTATCATTGGGCTACGCATCCATCTCTGGCAGAGCCATCAGTGCACTGCTCCTGAAGTTGCTAAGCTTCAAAAGATGGATTGTTCCTTGAAAACTTTGTCCGACCTAAGTTATGAGAAACCAGAGCAGTCTCCTCTTCCGTAAGTTCAAGGAAGTAGGAGTTATGAACAATCTATGGATCTCAAAAAAAAAAAAAAAAAGAAAAAGAGAATAAAAGAAAGAATTAAAAGAAAAAAGGCCAGGATGTCACTCAGTGGTAGAGCATATGCTTAGCATGCATATGCTAGGGTTGGATCCCCAGCACTTAAAAATAAATAAACAAATCAAATTAATAATAAGAAGAGATAACTTTCCTCCAAGTACAAATTAACAGCCCAATTTCAAAGTAAAATTTGGTGGGAAATAAAGTTGAGTAACCTTAAAGGTGGGGGTGATTTTTTTTATCTCATTACTTATCTATTCATTTCATTTCTCTCCGCAGATTAGTCAGGTTTCTTGACATTTATGTCTTGCTGTGCTATGTGCTGGGGATACCAAGAAAGATAAGACAAGATTCCTGTCCTTGAAGCATTTATTTACCTATTATTTTAATCCTCCCCCTCCCTACACGTACACACACACACACACACACACACACACACACAAATTGATATGATATGTCAATAAGCATTTATACCTTTCCTGGTGATAAAATCAAGCATTAGTTCCAGAGTATGCTCACTGGAATGAGTTCATATCACACCCAACTATTTTTATAATTATCCCCTTTAGAGATGAACGTGTATGTCTTTGTCCTGCCATGGGAGGGACATGACTACTCCTTCCTCTGATTCCCATGACCCTTTGCATAGACTTCTGCTATCACACTCATCACCCTGTCTCCATCAGACAAAGCTCAAGGACAAAAGACAAAGCCCAGTCATCTTTGTGGTACTGCCTTGCACTTAGTAGGTGCTCAATATATGCTTATTAAGTGAATGGACAGATTGATGAATAAATGGATTATAGACATGTGGGTGGTTGAGTAGATGAATAGATGGGTAGGTAAATGACTAGATGCATAGATGTTTGGGTGAGCGAATTGATGGACAGGTGGATGTTGAGTAAATGAATGGGCAGATGGGTGGATGGATATTTGGATAGATAGGTGGATGGATAGATATACAGCGAGTGGTTGGTGAGTGAATGGATGGACAAATGGTTTAAAAGATACTTATCTCCCTTCTAGCTGTAAATTAAAATTTACCCTCTCTACTTCTAATGAATAAGAGGTTATACTAATAATTGCATAGTGTGATTGGGAGGGAAAAAACCCTAGAATCAAAAGACCTTGTTTCTACCCTCAGTTTTGCCTCTTTGTAGCTGTAGATGATTTGAGCTGATCCTTAACTTCTGCAGGCCATGCTCTGTTCAGTTCTAAAGTGACAGTGACACAGTAGACACTGTCCTATAAATATGGTGGTCATTGCAATGATCAGATGGGTAATATACTAAGCTACGAGATAGTGTCTTGTCCCAGCAAGTGACAGTGGTTGTGATGATGGTGATGCTGAAGGATAACATAGGTAGCAGCCATGGGGCCACCGTCCATAAGGTAGAAACATGTCTCTAGCGTTAGGTTTTACACGCAGGTGAGATCCCAGTCCTCTGGTCTTAGCATTCCCATTTCCCCAGAGGCAGTCCTATCTACGACAAGCCGCTCTCCCACCTTCCTCCTTCCCAGGATTCAGTTCCACATCACTGTCTACAGGACCTGAGCCCACTTTTACAGGGAAAGCAGGAGATCGCAGGGAAGGGTGCAGAGGAGAGCAGTTGGCAAAGCCTTCACCGAGGAGTTACTCTCTGAACCTCTCATGCTTCTTGTCTTGGAAACTTGAGGAGCACATCCACCGTGCAAAACCACTCAGTAGGTACTTGCTCCTGAGTGCTTACTTTGTGTCAAGCACTGTAATTTCTGGGCAAACAAAATTGAGTAAATACTGGTCCTTGCCCTCCATAGACCCAACTGGTCTGAGTCCCCAGTCGATTGCAGACCACTCCAGGACTGCATCCTGTCCATCCCTGCCCACCAGGAGCTGGCACAGGACTGGCACATAGGAGGCATCGACTCAGTTCTGTTGAACTGAACATCGAACTGCATCCGTTTGATGCAGGAGGGGGACAAGTTAATCAACGACTTCAACTGGATATACATGGAGAGAATTGGGAAAACAGCAGAGGGGGCACCTAATGCAAAATGCGGGGGTAGGGTGTCACAGTCACCTTCCTAGAGGAGGTGGCGCCTAAGCTGAGCTCCAAGACACACAAGAATAGACTACAAGAAGAAGGTGGGAGAGGAGTTTGTCAGCAGCGAGTTGATACAAGCTTAGCGTTTTCCTCTGGTTTTTCTCCTGCTTGACTTCCCTGTGCCTCCCTCTGCACTGCGGATGGGGTTCTTATTACCCTATCAGAAAACATCTTCCCAGGAGTCCCCAAAACATCAGCGTGAATGCTGGTCTGGTCCCCTATGAGCATCGCCTGTCTGGAGGGCAGGTAGGAAGTCACAGGGGGGCATTCCTGATGCCTTGACTAACCGAGAAGTGAGAGGACATCAGACTCTGACAGCTGCAGAGGCCAGAATGCAAGAAGGAGCGAGGGAGCAGCTTCCATGGTGGGGGCTTCACTCCTGCTTGCACTGGGGCCCCGGGCAAGCCTCTCCACTGGGTTCAAGTTAACACCAGACAAAGGCAAAGAGCCTTCCCATGCCTCAGATTCCAGAGCAGGTGATGCAGCCTCTCTTGGCACCAGGAGCCTATAAATCAGCCTGGAACTGGGCTCTGGGCCAGCAGCGTCTCTCCTGGGGCAGAAAATGTACCCTCGGCACTATTCAGGACAGATCCAAAGTCCTCGGCATGACATGATTGGCCTCCACTTACCCCCAGCCGCATCCCCCGCCACCCTCACTCTGTCCACACTTGCCTGCGGGTCCCCAGATACTCACTGCTTTATCCAGATCTTTGGACATGTGATCTGAGACTCTTCCAGCCCTGCTCCTTTACCTGGTTAACTCTTGTTCCTCTTTCAGGTCTCAGTTTAGAAATTCTGCTTCTAGAGGTTCCCCCGTTCCACCCAGTACAGATGACTGTCTCTCCGTCAAGCTCGCACTGCCTCCTCTGCTTCTTCTGCAGTGTCCCTGTCACCCTGGTCTGTTATTGAGCCAGGGCTTGCCCCTCTCCCATAACAGCTCCCTCAGGGAGGGGGTCACATCTTATTCATCTTTATATCCCTGGCTCCTAGCACAGTGCCCTACCTGCATGAATGTGCTAGAACAAATGAACAAATGAATGGCCTCCCTGTCATGGTAGCCACTGAGGAAGGGACTCTGATAGGGCAAGAGAAGGCCTGTGTCTCAACTGAAGAGTTGAACCTGGATCTGAGCATGCTCCCTCCTCGTGGAACACCAGAGGGCTTCACAGGTGCCTTTCTGTTCGACTTCCTCAGTAGGTAGCTATCAATCTATCCACTTACAGATGGGGAAACTGAGACCCAGACACCAGGAGTGTTGCTTGAAAGTGCACCCTACGAGACCACAGAGAGAGAACCGGACTCTGGGTCTGTCTGACTTCTGTCTGGTCCTTTGCATGCACCGCCCAGGCCTCCAGCATCGGAGGTTGAATCTAAAGCCTAAGATCCAGGCAAGTGGTCACTGCTCAGATTCCTCCAGTACCATGAGTGACCCTGAGGACTGCCTGATCTCCACCTGTGTGTGGGTGAAAGGCTCAGTTCTCCCAGCCCTCACACACATCCCTGTCTAAACCTCCACCCCAGGTTCTGAGGATGTCTGTGTCGATCTGTGTCCATGAGGAACACTGATTACAGAATCCGAATGCTGACTACAGAGCTCTCATATGGGGACAGCTGGAGCATCAAATAAAGGCACATGCCAGAATCCAGGCCCAGGCCCCAGTGATACTTCTACCTTCCCCCGCCTATTGACCTCATATCACACCAGGGCCTTCTGTTTATAAAAATCATCTGGAATCCAGGTGACAAGAGTCTGGGAAATAAAATTTCTCAGTCTTAGTGGTAGAGAAAATGTATAAAAGCACAAGTATGGAACAGGATTCCAATAGACAACGTCTGATACACCACTGGGGCCGTGAGAGAATAAGTGATGTCCCCCTTGTTAGAATAAACATAAGCACGATGGGCCTCTGTTATTGTTCTCTGGCTCTCCTGAACCTTGTGACAATCCTCTTACACATGAGGAGTTCTTGTGTCCTACCCCAAAGGGAAGCTGTGATCTCAGTTTGCCTGCCTCCCTTGCAGCTAGGAGTAGAATCGGCTCCACAGATCGAGTACGGCAGCAGGACCACTAGAACAGCAGCACCAGACAGCATCCGTGTTCAGGGAGGCGACAGTTGAGCTGCAAAGCTGAGCCTTGTTGGGGAAGAGCTTTCGTGCTGGGCAACATTCACTCTGTTCCCAGTACAGGGCTGGCCATGGTACAACCATGCCATCAAAATATTGGTGATGGTGGTTTCCCCTTTGGATCAATTCTGCAGGGGGGTTTATCAGTATTAGTCCCAGGAACTTAGCCTCAAGCCTGATTCTTCAGCCTTCCTTATGATTCTCTTAGCTACCCAATAATCTTTTACACAAATATTTAAATATTCACATGTCATCAAGACATGTGAATCATGAATATCCAATTTCACAGTGAACCTTCACCCATACAAAGAGTTGAACATTGTCAGTGCCTACAGATGGATCCCCGCTGGCCCCTTCAGGCAACTGTCCATTGCTCTAAATATAATCAACTGTCCTGGCTTCTAATGCATAGATTCACTTTGCCTCTTCTTGAATTTATATAAATAGAATCGTGCAGTATGTACTCTTTTTCATGGGGCTTCTTTCACTCAGTATTCTGAGACCTGCCAGTACTTTGGTCATCTTTATAGATGGATAGTCTTCCGTTGTGTGGGTAAATCACAATTTACCCATTCTATTGCATTGGACTTTGGGTTGTTTTTAGTTTGGGGCTTCTTATAATTAATGCTGCTATCAGCATTCTTACACATGTCCTTTTCATGCACTGGAGTTACAAGAAAGTCACATGCAGGGAGGCAGAACTGGGCCAACTCTGATTTTTATAGGAAAAAAAGGGTGACTTTTAGACATATGTCCCCTCAAGCTGCCTTTAAAGCAAGTAGAGTCATTTGTAACAGTGGAGTTGGAGGATGACCCCTGGGCCCACAGCATTACCTGTCATTGACACATCTGTGTCAGACTGATGCTAAGTGAGGCTACCAGGTGAGCAGAATCACCACCGCTCTGAGCCTCAGTTTCCTAACAACACCAACCTCACAGGCTGTTGTGAGGATCAACTGATGATGATCCTAAAGGTTCAGGAACCAGCATTGGCTTAGCGTCTGCAGCAAACACTAACCAGCGCAACCCCGACTTCTCTCAATGATCTCGGGAAGAGGATCTCCCCCTCTTCTTTATGAAGCAGAGGAGGCCAAGGCTCGCATAGGTCTGGGAACTGGTTCAACGACATCAAGCTGATGAAGGGCAGTGTGGGCTGTCCCCAGGCCTGCCAGCCATCCCCATAAGTGTTCCAGGTGTACGGGAGGCAAGTGACTAGGAAGGGAACCTCAGGCTGCCTGAACTCAGTGTCCTTAACAGCATGAGAGGGCGACAATCCCTGCCCAGGGTTATCCTGAGGGCTAAAGGGGTCATGTGGCGAGTAGGGGATGCTGACATTTCGTGCTGCCTGATCACACAGCCTTCTGAGGGGGGAGCCGTCCCATTTTGAAGTGAGGAGGGGCCGTTTCCCTCTCATCCGGCATTCCTGGTGTATAACTAAGACAGAGGGAATTCACCCCAGCTGCCCTCCTCGCCCCCGCAGGCTCCAGAGAAAGGCGTCCTGCCAGAATCCACCCTGCAGAGTGGACAGAAGAGCAGGTTACCCCACACCCTGGCGCTGTCTTTGTTCCTCAGGCACGCGCACACGCGCGCTCACACACGCTGCACAGCGAGCCCCCATCAAGAAAGCCATTGTCAAATGCAGACACTTGAAATACTCAAAATGCTAAAAGACCGCATTTTTCTCTTTCAAGGACCCCTTCCTAATCACAAGAGGCCACTTAGTCTGAGTGGGACCTAGTAATGTTGATTAATGATTATATATTCCTCAGGGGAGCTGGGCACGCAGAAGCCTCCGCACCTCCCTAGGTGCACATTAATCAGGACCAGCGGCTAAGTCACAGGCCTGACCACTGAACTGGCGGCAGGAGCACCCAGGTCCCCAGCCCAGGGCTCTCTGGGGCCGCCTGCCTGGGTCCACCAGCACGGCCCGCTCCCTACCAGCCCTGCGCTACCTGCACCACCTTCGCTTCCACCAAGCGCCAGGGTGGGGAGTTGGGCGAGTTCACCTCCTCGCTTCAGCCCTGCCTGATCAAACACCATGAGGATTTGAATATTAATAAGATTCTGCACTCCTCCAGATAGCTCATCTTAATGATCTTAAGGGCTTTTCTTTAACTCCCTTTCTCTGTGTGACAGATAGGAAAATTATTAATGATTGAGTGTTCCAGCTTTCCTCCCCCACCATCTCCAAAGGAAATACATCTCTGCGAATTCAGCCTCTTCCCGTGTCCGCCCCCTCCACTGGCCTCCACTTCCTCCTTCCTCTGCTCAGACCAAGCCTGCTCCCAAGTATGGGGAAAACAGAATGGAGAGAATGCTGAGACACCAAACCAAAGGTGCAGAGAACAAGGAAAACAGGGAGAAAGGTTAACATTCAACAACGTGGGTGTCGGGTGTTTTCTTGGAATTGGGACCTCAGATGTGAGGGAACAATAGAGCCAAGCAGGAAGGAGGATTTTAAGAGGCATTGGGAGGTGAAAAGACAGTCCAGTGTGGGTACTGTCAGGCCACAACACTTGAGGAGTGCAGAATGGGACACCACTTTAGAAACCTGAGTTTCAAGTTGTTTCTACTATGGCTAAACACCTTCACACCCTGTGACCCAGCAATTCCCACTTCTAGGAATTAGGTATAGTAGGTACATACCCATCCGGTATGCGTCCATGTGCTCGCCAACAGAGGTAAACTAGAGTGCTTATTCTTTGTGTCATGAATGTACCCAAATGCCCACCCACAGGAGAATGGATAAAGTATGCTCGATTCAAACTGCGGAATATTATACATCCACAAATGAAAGCACTATAGTTAATACATAAGAGTGTGGATGTTAAATAAAACATGCTGCTAAATAAAATAAAGCAGACATAAAAGAACATACATGACATGTTCCATTCATGTAATACTCAAAAACAGGTAAACACTAACCTAGGTTATCATCAGAACGGTGGCACACTTGGGGGAATTGATGATGAAGAGGTTTAAGAGGGCTTTCAAGGGGCCGATGATGTTGTCTAACCAGGGTACTGGTTATACAGGCATTTCCCGTTTACAAAAATTCATCAAACTATACATTTTTAAAAAAAGATTTAGGGGCTGGAGCAGTGGCTCAGCGGTTACAGCACTTGCCTCACATGTGCAAGGACGTGAGTTCGAACCCCAGCACTATGTACACAACAGTGTTGGTGCAATGAAAGTCACATGAAAAACTAAATAAAATTGATTTTCTCTCGCTGTCCCTCTTTAAAAAAAAAAAAAATTTAACGTCTGCCTTGTTGGATTTTTGCTTATTTGTGGTGCTGAGATGGCACCCAGGGCCTAGGGCATGCCAGGCCCCCAAGCCCAAGCTGTACGTTTATGATTTGTATAATTTTCTGAATATGCAGTAATATATTAAAATCTATTTTTTAAAAAAGCAACAGCACTATGGTGGATCTGTCCCTTAGACTTCTCCACGGATTTGTGCCTGTATCAAGGCTTGTGTTGCCGTCTTGTTTTGATGTGATACTGTGCTGAGACAGGCTTTGTGTTCTCTAAGCTTCATTTGGTTTTCCTCTGATGCACACAGCAGGACTACATTTCTGAGCCTCCTTGTGGTTAGCTGGGGCCATGGGAGGAGTGCTGGCCAACAGGTGGGCAGAGGGGACGGTCTTCTGCTTGCTCTTACTTCCTCAACCTGTTCACCACCTACAAGGAATTCAGGGGAGGACTCAAGTCCTGGGAGATGGTGGAGCTGCTGAGTTATCATGGCACACAAAAAAAAAAGTTAGAAAAATCTTTACACTAAAGGACAGGAATCTGAGTCCCTGGATACGCACAGAGAACAGAGACCCCTCTTTGTTTCCTGCCCCCTCCACCCCTGCCATTCCACTCAACTGCCCACACTGGACTGCGATCTGAACAGTGTCTCTGTCCTGATCACCTAATGCACAACATGCCTTACCAGGGTCCTGTGTCTCCAAGCAGAACCTCCTCTGTCCTACAGTTGGGAATAGAAGGGAACACTCTTAGGGAGATATATTCACTCTTCATCCCTTGCATTTCCAGAGAGGAAAGGCAATTTCCCAAAAATGAAAGGTAAATAAGAAGCCTTTAACTTTCCTCCCATGAGATAGACTTATGTGATCGGTAAATACATGAAGGAGCTGGACTCAGCCAGTCCTATAAGAGCAGACCTCTCAGTTCTTCCCCATGGGAAACTGCAGCAGGACACAGTTCCTGCCCAGCTGTGCCAATGACCAGAGGATTGTTTAGAGGTCCACATGGCCACCCTAACTTGTATCTTCTAGTCCGGCCTCTCTTGGTAATGAAGCCATCCTGCTAATGGCTATGTCTACCACACTCTTCGGTTGATTCCAAACTGAGAAAGAAAAGAGGAGAGTCACTTATTGGTCCCTAAAAAGTCAACAAAGACTAGGAAAAGCTATTCTCTGAAGCACTGTCCCAGACATGAAGCCATATTAGGGGTGGAGCTGAAACAGCACTAGCCCTACCCCTCTTCCTTCTCAATTTAGATCAGCCTCACTTGTCTTTAATATAGTAGGATTTAAGACTTCATTCGAGCAGAGTTCTATGTCTAAAAATAGTTGGAAAATTTGTTTTAGATAATCTTTTACCCTCTGACCTAAAGGATCTCTGAGCTTACATAAGATATTCAAAGTTGTTTTTGCAATGTTTTGCCAATGACAGTGGTCTATGACAAAGTAGACCAATACTGGGATGCAGAGAGAACCCTTCTAAATGAGTTAAAGCTTTTTTCAGGAGGAAAGAGATTCATCCAGACAGCTTGAGCCAGTCCCTCTATGCTGGGCAGAGCTCGAATGGCTCGGCTGATGGGACAAATATGATTACCAATGTCCCTGCTAGCCCAGAGGGAGACCTGAGAGTGTTCCAGGTCAGAAAGGCACAAAGGGGTACAGTGCACAGAAGCACAAAGACAGCTGGGAGCTTACTACAAAACTTTAGGGGGTGTATTAGTTTCCTAGGGCTGCTATAACAAATTATCACAAACTTAATGATGTAAAGCAATAGAACTTTATTCTCCCACACTTCTGGAGGCCAGAAGTCTGAGATCAAGGTGACAACAGGACTGCTTTTGCTCCAAAGCTCTAAGATTCTGTTCCTTTCCTCTTCCAGCTCCTAGAAGGTGTTCCTTGGCTTGTAGCCACATTGCTCCAATTTCTGCCTCCATCTTCACATCAGCCTTCTCCTCTGTCTTCGTCTCTTCCATCTGTCAACTCACTCAAGTCTCGTGGAACACTTGTCACTGGATTCAGGGCCCACCAGGATAACACAGGATGACCATCTTAAGACCCTTTAATTACATCTGCAAAGACCTATTTTTCCAAATAAGGTCATATTCATAGGTTCTGGAAGTTAGGATATGTACTTATCATACTGGTGCCCTGCCCCTGTTCAGCCCACTCTTGGGGGCACAGCAAAATCTTGGGCAGGATATACATAATTTTAAGATTTTTGAGAATTCACTCCTTGCTTTGTATCTGGTTATTTTGATAAGCCTTTCTAAGATGGATAGATCGGTAAGACACTTGTTTTGCTGAGCACAGTAGTTTGGGGTCAGAGTCATATCAACCAAAACACAGAGGGGACTGGAAGGTCACACGAGCAAAGGATGGAAAGAGAGAGAACCAGTTAACAGCTGTTAAGAGTTTGGATCTGGAATGTCCCTGAAAGTCAAGTGTTGCAGACTTGGTCCCAGCTGGTGGCACTAGCAGGGGGTGAGAATTTCAGGAGATGGGGCCTAGTTAGAAGTTGGAAGAGGTGGGGCACTTGGGGCATGCCTCTGAAGGGCATCTTTCCAACCCCTGCCCCTACCTCCCCTCTTTTTCTTTGCTTCCCAGCTGCCATATACAAGTAGCTTTGCTCCACCACACACTTGCACTATATTTTTCTGACTCATCAGGCCCAGAAGCAATGCAAGCTGTCCATGGACTGAAACTTCTGAAACCATGAGCCCAAATCAATCTTTCCTCGTTTAAATTGCTTTTCTCAGGTGTTTTGTCACAGCACAAAAAGCTAACCCAATAGCTAAAAGAGACCTCAAATTATGAAATGAATTTGTAACCTAGTATTTATCTCCAAAAATCCACTCATGCCGAACTGTGTGCTAGGTGCTGGGGATGTGAGTGTAAACCAGACTCACAGCACCTGTCTAAAGTGCAGGCAGGCACTTACCCTGGAACTCTCTCCCTGTAAACTCCCTGCACTCTCTCCTTTTGAAACCTTTAGCAGACTGTGCACAGCCTGTTCATGCCTGGTGTTTGGAGCGAGAGAGTGGATGGGAGGAAATACTAACTTGCTCCTAGCTTACAACAAGCCAGCAAAGCTTGAGACTCCTCCCAGGAGGCCAAACATGTGGTTTACATGCCTTAACCGACCAGCGGGGCTTTTCAGGCATCCAGCACCCACTCCTCCTCCTTACAGCAAGTGTACTTTGATCTGCTGTTGGAAAGTGACCTCTCCTCCATTGTGGGTAGTCATCATGGGACTGTCAGTCAAATGTTTTTCCTGAATTCCTAGTCACAAGAGAAGCAAAAGGTTCAAGCTGGGTCAATGAGACTCAGAAGTTGAATCCTAAAGGGAAAGTTACAAGAACAGAATCAGAAGGGGAGATGGCAGAACCCAGCAAGAGATACAAAGATCAACGTCTCCTCCCTGGATCCCTGGCCCCCTTTCCACATGAGGTTCCTCAACAGGTCCTTGGAATCAGTGAGCTATTCTAAATCCTTCCAATAAATTTCCTTTTTTGATTTAACCAGAGCTCTTGCGAGCAATAAAAGTACTCTACCCAATACATGTAATCATGAAAAGCCCCAGTCCCAGCTCTGCAGTAAGGGATCCACGCACCTCCAGGGAAGAACCTCTGGGATAGAAGTGATGAGAGCCCGGCTGGGAGGACAGATGAATCTTCTTCCATCCCTAGAGCCACATTTACTATCTGTATGTCAAGATAAGTTATAATTAGGGCTGGGGTGGAGGCATAGCAATTATTGCACTTGCCTGGCATGCGCAAGGACAAGAGTTCAAACCCCAGCACCACATACACAATGAAGGGTTGGAGCAAAGAAAGCCACATGAAAAACTAAAATGAAATTTATTCTCTTTCACTGTCCCCCTCTAAAACCAAAAAAAAAAAGTTAGTTATAATCAAAATCCAAAGGCTCCCTTAAACTAATCATGACTGCTCCTTATTAAGAACACTCTCTCTATCAGTGCCCTTAGGAAAAGGCTCACGCACTGACAGACCAGATTCATCTGGGTCAGGTGAAGGCTTCAAATGACACTAGGTTTAGTAAGCATTTCTTAAATGATCCTTGTGCCACCTAAATGCAGGTCCACACTACCTGAGGGTCTCTCCAGCTATGACATAGCAAGGGTTTCTCTTGTACAAGCCATGAGGAACTCCTCAGGTGAGAGAAAGCTAAATTTATACCTTCAATTAACCTTCCAAACGTTCTTGCTGCCTTAATCTGTATCATGGCCCTTTTGCCCCAACACCCCAAGTGCACGCATCTAGTAGCAGATATATACAGTGTACACAGATGTTTATATTTTTTAACTCTCAATGACTTCCACCTGGCTTGTTTCTACGGGTACAGTATTACAAGCTCTCATGCTCAATGGAAACCCCTTCATCTAAGCTCTGCCTCATTTCATTAAGTCCCAGCAATTCCGGGGTCCCTCCCTACAGTCCAACTGTCTCAACCCTTACCTTAAACCTGCACCACAGCAACAGACAGAAATTGGGTGCCTTGGCTTTATTTTCTCCTGCCCCAGGCTTCTCCTTCAACTTCCTCTACTACAGCCAGTTCTTTTCCAATAGTTTCCCACCACCCACAGGTTAAAGTTTAAGCTATGTCACAAAATATCTGGTGAGGGGGCAGGAACAGTGGCTCAGGGGTTGGGAGCAGGGGCTCAGGGGCTATGGTGCTTGCCTGGCATGCACAAGGACAAGAGTTCCAACCCCAGCACCACATACACAACGAAGTGTTGGAGCAACAAAAGCCACATGAAAAACTAAATAAAGCTAATTGTCTTTCTCTGTCTCACTGTCCCTCTCTTTAAAAAAACAAAAAAAAAAAGTTTATTGAGATTAAAACCCAATCTACCTTTCCAGCCTTTCCCTAGCTGTATTCTGCAAACCCAGGGACACAAATCCCTCTTCCAAACCTTGCCCTTGCCGATGTTCTTGCCATTTCTTCTACCTCTAGAACCAACAGCTGCCCCAACGCAGACTGGAAATGCCCATCAATCTTTCAAAACCAACCCCCTCCTGTCCAAGTGGTGACTCATTTCTACTCTGACAGCATATCCAATTGTATTATAATTGGGTATGCTTACTCAACAAAAGAGTAGCCATAGTGGGCCAAGACATCCACCAGCAGAACACATACGCCCTGAAGACAGATCATGTCCCAGAAGCACCTGCTTTGGCTTCCTCTACTGAACAGCAGCAGCAAATGTCTAAATGCAGGGTCCTATTCCTATCTTGTCTTTGGCATCTTCTATCTAGCTGCTTGATCTTAACCAAGTGACTTCATCTGAATCTTAAATTTCCTTATCTGGTAAAGGGGGAAATAACTGTTTCATAATTTGGTTTAAACACTGGTTTCCAAACCCGGCTGAATCACTGGGAATTTTAAGAACATGTAGAATGGAAATGACACGAAATATTTCAAATTCCTAAGTGATTCTCACCGACAGCCATACTGGGAAACTATCAATTACGGGCCTAAATTATTCACGATGGAGCATATCTCAGTATTAAACATGAAGGTGACAGAATGGATGTGAGAATAGAATTAATGAGAGCTAAGGCAAGCATGTGGGAAAGCACCCTGCGCTTAAACCGCACACAGAAGGAACCCCCAGGACATGGCATCACTCCATGCCAACCCTGAGCCACTCTGGAAAGCAAAGAAGGAAACTACCAGCAAGCACATCTGCTTAGCCCAGCCTTCTCAGATGCTACCAGTTAAAAGTTCAGGAAGAAAGGAGTAACCTTTCCCAAAGGTTAAGCTTTGCTATTCAGAGTATTAAACTGCTACTAGAAATATAGCAAGGGGAAGGGACCTCAGAACTGGCTGGCAACGAAGACGCTGGGAAATGCAACACTGCCTATTGCTGCATCAGTGTTACTCAGGATAGCTCTGAACACCACGATACTGGCAATGTGCTGCCCTTCCCAACAAGCAGGATCTTTCCTTTCTATTGTTCTGGTATTTCCCTGGTAACGGAAGAGGGATGCACAGCCTTTCTTCTGCCTATCACCCCATAAATAAATGTATTCCAAAGCCAGGAATACAGATTTATATGATTCACCAGCAAGACAAAAACGGCTCAGGAATGTCATAGAATCTGCTTTCTAAACTCTGTGGTTCTTAGATGCAAAGGATTAAACCAGTGCTACAGACTTCAGGACTCACATCCATGTGTAAAATCTACAAAAAGACTTAACAATCAGGTAACAATCTAATCCAAAATTCAGAAACACCCTGCTTCATTAAAATGAAAACCTGGAAATCCTGCTTCCAGGAATTAATGTAGACATTCTCCAACATGTGAACAAAATCACATAGACAAGGGTCTGCTGTGTCCCCTAACACAAGCGATACTACCCAAACGCTCATCAAGGGAAGATAACATGAATTACGTAACGTCTAAAGAGACAGCACAGCAGGGAAATGGAAACTTAACACAGACAACCTTCAAATTGTACACTTTAATTTACAATTTATACCAATAAAAAGGATTAGTTACAAAAAGGGTATCATCTATACAAAATAAGGATTTTTTTCCCCATTCATGAAGAGAATCCACTGTCACATCTTACCTTGACAAGTCAAAACACAAATACCTTGTTTTGGTAAAAATTATCCCAGAATGATTCGTAATCTAGTCAAGGGCAATCAAATTATCAGCCTCCTGTATTTGAGATAGAATTTAATTCAAAGAGCATTTTGCCTTCAACTGAAGAGTTCTAAGTAAGGACTTGTAGACCTTTATAAAAACTATTGCTCTCAGGCAAACAGATTGATAAGGGGGCACAGAACCTCTGGTTGACTTACCATTAGAATATTGCACACACAAGTTTCCACATCTGCACAGTAAATGCCCGTGCAACACAACAGGAATAATGGCTTCTAAAATTTTACAAGTAAATTTTATTGTGGCCACAGGTCAACAGCAGAACATATGACAGTTAAGGTTCACACTCTCTCCACCTACTATTTTATCATATAAATGAAATACGTAAAG
>PVKS010043324.1:0-14948 GCA_004027875.1 Aplodontia rufa | reverse complement strand
GTCTCCCTGTCACATTAGCAGTGTGCTTAAAATGCAGATGACTGTACTTCTCACATGGCCCATAGTGATCGTCAATTCCAAACAACTTGATTTAAAAAACTCATTGGAGGTGGCGAAATGAGCCTCCCCAGAGGGGTTTGCCTTTACTTCCCCTCTGTGAACATTTTCTTTATAAGCCTAGCCTCTTTCCTCTTGGAAGCAGACTGAAGCATTCTCTGCTTTGAGCAGGGAGAGGAAGTTGCCTGATCTCTTTTCTACCATCAATTAGGCACAGATTAATATTACACATGGTACTTTTCTTTGGGGGTGGGGGGTGCATGGGTGGGGGATAAACTTGGGTTTATCTGTATTCTCCAAATAGTCAGGAATATGTTGACATGAAATAAAGGAAGACCTCAAATTCAAGAGAATCCATATTTCCAAAAGATAGCTTAGAATCATGGAAACCACCAGTGTTTTGTCTTGTGTTCTTATGTTGTCTAGATTCTTGATTCGACACCCTTATTAAAATAATAGGTAGGTCATCATCACCCTGTGGTCAAAGAGGCATGTGCACATAATGCTAGAAAGGAGAAAAGAGACCCAAGGTCAAATCCAGAGATGAAGTCATGCCATGCTGATCGAGACTTTCTTTCTTCCTCCAGGGCTTGCCTAATCACCACTGGAGAATAACGTTTATTAATAAATGTTATGAGCTCTGTGACACTTACCCTGCTCTTTTGGTGGTTCCCTATCGAGCCACAGATGATGACCTCAGGAGAGTTGCAACTTTTAGATCCCGAAATCGAATTCCAGTGAGTACTTTGATTAATATTTCTCTTGAAGAATGTGT
This sequence comes from Aplodontia rufa, assembly GCA_004027875.1. Classification (NCBI taxonomy): domain Eukaryota; kingdom Metazoa; phylum Chordata; class Mammalia; order Rodentia; family Aplodontiidae; genus Aplodontia; species Aplodontia rufa. Next base: position 14,116 of record PVKS010043324.1, on the reverse strand, counting down.
TTTATTTGTTTTATTCTGTAAGAACAGTAGCCAAGTAATTCAGAGAACCAATCGTTTTGAAATTTCATTCCAATCAATAATTACCAAGTGTCCTTTGAGTGCAAAGTGCCTTGTCAGACAGGAAAAGATACAACACACCACCAGCAAATCAAGAGTTGAGAGGGTAAAGAGCTTTATATAGGACAGGGCACAAGTGATGCTGTCATACCTGAACCAAATGCTTTGTGGAAGGAAGGATGGACAGACAGGCTCTTTGTGATCTTCTTCTTTGTGGCATGATACCTGGCCTATCACAGCATTTTATAAATGTTGGATGAATCGTGATAGAAGAACACACTGTCTTGCATTGTAGAGTGCATAACTACCAGCTTCAACCTACCCTCATGGTGACTAGGATGAGCTTATCTTCAACACATTCACAGACTGCCTTAGTGACCTTATTGAACTAGAGTCAAGTACAGAGTACTTCAGATTTCATGATGTTTACCATGTCATTGCACCTCATTCACAAAGCTTCATTTTAGTCCTTAAATATTTATGGATATGTTTTACTTTCTATTCTACATACATTTTGTTCAAACAATTTAGAGATTTTTTGTTGTTGTTATTTGTCAGGGTCTGTTCTAATAATTACGTTGGTTTTGGTTCAAATAGTAGATTTTTTAAAACAAAGGTTGAAGAATTTAAGATTTAATGTCACTTTGCCTTTAACTTCCAAGTATAGGCATTCTTGTCCTTAAAAGGGTATTTGTGAGAAACTTTGGTATACTGTCAGCCTAAGATGAGTCGTAGCTTTTGAAATTCTCTTGCTTCTCTGATTATTAACATCCATTCGTATCTTTGTGTTATGCTTGAAAGTATGTGTTCTTCAGCTCATGTTGTTAGAATACAGTGCTCACGAAGCTGAGGTCACGAGTTCAGTCTGCTTGCCTTTGATTGGACATGTCCAGAGTCACAGACAGCACCCCTACTCTAGCCAGTTGTCTTAATGGTCCATGCTTTACCAATAGGGAGAACTGGGCTAGGGTAGCGTGGCTTGGTTTTCTCACTTATTCGTTCAGTGTTCGTTGCACATCCACTGAGTCAGATTTGTGTACGCATATGTGTGTGAATTTCATGGGAGGTGGGGCAGAAGAGGAAATAAGACAACTGTCCCCAAGCCACCGTGCCTGTTCTTCCATCTTGGTCCACTGGTCCCCATTGTAATAAATGATTTAGACTTCAAAGTAGAGCAAAAAAAAGTCTAGTTTTTTTTAAAAATCTAGCCATTTTATTATTCTTATATTTGGGTGGTGGGCACTAATTTATTTTTCCTATAAGAAAATATTAGGGCAAGGCTGCCCATAGCCTCTACATATTTATAATGCTGTACTATTAGATTTTATTAAACCTGGTAATATGCTCTTTCCAGTATTCTTGCTAAACACCTGACCCTTGAATATAAGTCTCAGAGCTTTCACCCAGAAAACCTATGTCTTTAATGTGAAATTATTACTATTTGGTAGTTGTTTTTTAAATGCCACATAAAAATATAAAAAAGGTTGAAAATAGCCCATTTTGCATATAAATAAAATATAAACTATATAATAGAATATCATCAGGTAATGAAATAATAGAAATGTATTAGTGTTTCTATTTGTGGATACAAAATCCTTTGTTCTACACAGATTTGTCTTAATTTTGTGGAAGTCTTTAATGTATGACTAGTACATGTTTATGTCAGACATTTTGGAAGATACCAGTAAGCCAAAGGGAGTCTGCCACCTAGTGAGAGCCAGCACTGACATTTTGGTATATATGATTACAGGCTTCCTTCCATGCATTTATTTATTTATCAAAAAAGTGGAATTTTTCTATGATTTGTATCAATGTACTTGTTCTGCCTAGCAATATCTTGTGAAGCACCCTTCCACAGTGATAAATAAGATCTGTTCATATGCTGGTATGTAGATGTACCATAATTTATTTAATTGTTTTTCTATTTTGAGATATCTAGGTTCTTTTGAATATTATAAACAATACTGTAGTAAAGATCTTTCAGTCACTAAATTTTTACATAAATCTTTAGTTATCTGTGGATTCTAAATATTAATTTTAACAAGAATAATATAGGACCATACACTTTAAGAGGACTCATAATAGGTAATACTGTGAAATGAAAATCATTTGTACCCATTCAACTTTATAACAAGCATCCTTTAAAAATTGAGTCAGAATGCCCCCAAAAGAATTTGAAAGGCAACACAAGTCTTGAGAGTGGCATTTGCTAGTACTGAACCACAGAGAGACATGTGGTGGGGGAAGGTTAGGCACTGGCAGAGGATGGTGCCTTTGACAGAGTTAAACTCAAACTTGATCAGGGTCTTTCTCAAATAGTAAATCTCTCATATGTGTAGCAATTGGCTTTCTAAAAGGTGATCTCATGTCTTTCCTGTCTCTTGATATAAGGGCTAAGGGACGTAGGCAGGGCAGGGCTCATGTCTGTACCGTAGATTAGGAGGTTCCTGGCCTGGTCCTGAGCCTCTGCCCTTCTAGGCTGGGGTGGGGGTGGTTAGCAGTGGTGTTTAATTGGTCTCTGGTATGGTGGAAGGACAGCTATTCTGAGAATGCAGAAGTATTCTTCTTATCATATAATCTTTGCTCAGAAGCCTGTTGTCATAATAAACATTAGTTTTTACAAACATCCATGTTTGTTCCTTGCCATCATAGGGAAGCGACTTGAGAAATGTCAGGATATTTGATGTTATAATAAGTGAGCCCAAATGGCTGTGCTTCTTTCATTCCTGTGGCTGGATTTCATTTTTTGACAAGACTTTACTACCTGCTGGGCCTGCCTCTAGAAGTTGATGTGAGCCTGTGTTTATTGCTTAAGGGCATTTCTCCAGTCTTCCCAGCAGTCCTCTGAAGTCATTCCTTTTCTCCCCATTTGACTAAAGAGGAGAGAGAAGGCAGACAGGCAATGAGTTAAGTGCCTGAGTTGAGAGTCCACAAAGCTCACATTACCTCTCACCATGCCACACTTGTCCTGTTCCCTGTTTTCTTTATATATATAAACACGTATGTGTATGTACACATAACATGTATAGATACACATATGTGTATACACATCCATGCATGTAGCTTGTTCCTTTTAAATTGATGTTGTAATTGTACATATTTATGACATGCATTTAACATTTCAGTATGTTTATACAATGTGTACTGATCAGATCAGGCTAATTGGCCCATCATCTCAGACATTTATCACTTCTTTGTCCTGGGAACATTTGATATCCTCTCTAGTAGTTATTTTGAAATATTTGATTAATTGTCCATTGTAGTTACAGTACTCTCGTAGAGAACACTAGAAACTAGGCCTGCACATTTTCAACACTTTTACTGAGGTCTGCTTCCTCTGTGTGTTCCCCATCTTAGATGTACAGCTTGGTAGTTTTCAAGATGTTGTGTTATTAACTCCTTTCACATATATGACTTCTCAGTGCTATGAGCTTAGAAGCTGGGCATCAAAAGGGTTAGAGGAGACTGCCGGGCTTCATTGTGGAGACTGACAGCTTTGGCAGTCTGAGATCTTTGCTTCCTTGGGTTTTCTTCTTCCTGCACTAGATTCTAGAATTGAGACTCCTGGGGAAATCATCTGTAGATGTGTATTAGTATTATGGGCAACATATTGCGCCAGACACAATTTCCTCCATCACTGTTTGCTAAAGTTGTTTCCATATAACAAATCCAGTGCAAGCTATGGAATTTAAATAATATCAAAAGCTTTCTGTTTCCTGTAAGTGATTAAACTTTCTTGAGGTAAGCATTTCCTTTCTGTTAGATGTGGTGCTAATTAAGAAGAGACCTGTAAGGTAATTGGTTGTTCTGATTCTGAATAGTCTGTGGTGTTAAATATGACATAGTACAATTGCGAATTGACTCACTTCTTCATGATTGTTAGTGTTTTATTTTTTTCATGTTAATTGTTTTCTTGAGACTCACTTTCTTGGTAGCTTAAACTTTCTGAACTAACCATAGGTGCTGTCATGGATTCATCCAGAAAACAAGATGGTCATTGTGCGTTGCAGTCAGCCTCTTGTTGGTATGAGCGGTAAACGAAATAAAGATGATGAGAAATATCTCGACGTGATCAGGGAGACTAATAGACAGATTTCTAAACTCACGATCTATGATGCAAGACCCAGTGTAAATGCAGTGGCCAACAAGGTAAGTGTGTTCCACGGTGTGATGGAAGCTTAGCTGACACATGGAGTGCAGTGTTTTCTGTGAACGGTTTTGCAGTGGTGTATCAACACATGGGGTTTATTGTTACTTTTTATTTATATATATTTTTGGTATGGAGTCTTGCTATGCTGTCCTTGGACTCCTGGACCCAAATGATCCTCTGCCTCAGCCTGCCTATAGCTGGTACTGTAGGTACATGAGTTTTAATTAATAGTTAAGAAAATTAGTGTTCTTAAATTGAAAGCAGTTTTAATTTTAAAACTAGATTAAAATCAAGTGAAAATAAACTTTAAGTAAATAGACATGTCTAGAACTATAATGAACTTAGGTTTTATCCAGACTCTTAGGCAAGTTAGCATGTCTTTGGAGCTCTTTGGCTGTGGTCAATCACTCTTCTTATATGTACAAGTGAGGCATCTGTAAGGAATCGTGACAAGCTTATTAAAATCTTAAATTTGTAGCTTTATCCAAACATTCCATCCTACTTACATTTATATGTACATATACACACACACACATATATATGCTCATAATTGTGCATTCTCATTATATAATTTAAGAAATGAATAGATCCGTGTATGTGAATTTTCCTATCACACACAAAGTTTAATATTTTCTCTTTCTGTTTTTAATTTATTAAGGAGTTGAGTTATTGTACAATCATGCATATAAAGTAACGATATAATATGCATTTGTTCTTAAACCAGAATTACCCCCATATTGCCCATACCCTAGTCTCTTGATTTTTCTATATTTCTTCCCTACAAGTGATATAAATGCTTAGATTATGAATTTTTCAGAATTAAATGATCATGTAAGTATTACTTGGATTCTCAGGGCGTAGGGTATGCTATAATGTTGATTGTCTCTCTAGATCCCTCCCTATCCTCCTTTCCTCTCCCTTTCCCCCACCTATGACCTCCCCCTCCTCCCCTATATATGTATGGTTGCCCTAGATTATGTGTTGCTATGCCTTTGCTAGGTCTAATACATGAGTCTGACAACCTTTTACCCAATCCTTGGTTTAGCTCTAGCCTCCACAAATGAGGGAAAATATTTGACCCTTAGAAGTTTAATATTTTCAAAGAAATCTTAGTCAATTGCCTTTCTTTTGCTTTCTTTCTTTTAAAAGCAAGAGGGAGGGAGAGAATCAAGTTTATTTAGTTTTTCATGTACACTTCATTGCACACGTGGTGCTGGGGTTTGAACTGACATCCTGTGCATGCCAGGCAAGTGCCTTAACCACTGAGCCACTGCCCCAGCCCTGTCTTTTTACCTTCTTAAGCAGAGTCTGCCAAATGTACTTGAAGTTGATTGACGTCATCACTGCACATCAGTGACTGCATGGCATTGCCCCAGAAGCTGCTGCATGGTGGAAGGTTGTTTGCCTCTGCACTAACTGGCCCTTTTACCTTTGATTTGTCTTTTCACATTTCTTTCCCCATATCATTGCCAGATGTGGGCCCGCTGAGTTGCTCACTCTCATTCTGCCTTCCAGATTCATTGTTTCTTGTCACTGTGGGCTAAAATTTCATCATCTTTAATACTTTGCTTATCCCAAGGACATTTATATGACATCTTCAATTATTCAGAACACACGACAAGAACTTGAAAGCAAAGCAAGTCCTTGATCAGCCCGGATAGAAGCAACAGCTTCCTAAATGGAATCTGTGTGCCGTGTGTCTCCATAAGGGTGTGCCAGTCTGTGGGTGAGTGTGGGGCTCAGCTCTGCATTATTTGCATGTGGATCATCTGTCTTAGACATTTAATCCTGAGGAGCCCCACCCTACCCCGTACATACTTTTAGACTATTTATTACCAGAGTCATTTTTTGTTTTGAAATTATTTTGGATTTATGTAAAGCAATCTGCAATTTTAAATGAGTCAGTTAGGAATTATAAGCAAAACATTTAGGAAATTAAATCTAAGTATCTTCTTGGATTATCCTTAATTTTGTATATTTCTATTACTATTAACTTTCATATATAATTCAGACTGAATACATGTGTAAAAGCAATATTTCCATGTATAAATTTAGCCTGAAATACAGTGTAACATTGAAATGAAGTGTTTAGAAAGAATATTTTAAGATATTAAAATGCATGAAATGAATAATTATATTAACTCTATGACAATAGAATTCTTGAGTGCCTTTTTAACTCTCAGGAATTGAGCCTTTGTTTCTAGTCCTCCTGGGAACTAATGGAAGCAAAATATTAAGGAAAAACCTAAGCCTTAAAGAGCTCTGAGTCATTCTTTCAGAAAGCACTCTTGGGTCCCCCTCCCCTCCTGGCTGTATCTGTCACCTTGGTGTCTATATCCATAGCAACAGGCCCTTGGACCTTTGCATCATTGTACGAGGTAATTTGGGTTGTTTTTTCTTTTGAAGACAGGAAAACCAAGTAGAAGATTTCAAAAGTAACAGAGTTGGAGAATTTGAACTTGCTTCTAGTCTATGCTTGACTAATTGATTTTTACCCTTTCTGACTTCTGTTCTCTTTAACTCTGATTGCTCCTGCCTTGTAGATATTTAAAAATCCACAACTCCAGATGTAACCCCCAGCATCACATCATTTTAAATTAAACAAACAAAACCCAAGGGTTGCTAAGATGTAGCACCAAGCCACTTCTGTTTTTGTGACAAGGCACCATAATGAATTCACGTGGAAGCCTATTAATATCTGTTTTGCCACAAACTTTGGCAATGAGTAAAAGTGTATTTTTCCTTTTGCTTTTTTTTCACACGTGAGAGGAAAAGTTCCTTTTTATGAAAGGAAAATCACCATAATTTTTTTAAAAGGCACACATGTAGAGAAGCAGAAGCAGGTCGTCATCTGTTGGAAGGCTGATGTGTGTCATTGCATTACTTACTTGAAGAGATAGCATTTGTAGGCTGGCCTTTCCTCCAGACCCTGTGCCTGCAGTTTACAAAAGTGAGTGCCAGGAGGATAGGAGCACCTCTGCCGGCATTCTTCCTGAGTCCTGGATAACCATTAGTCTGCTTATTTATTAGCTAATAGCTCTTTAAAAACAGCCCAATACATTCATAGAGATGTATTGGGAAGGGGAGGGAGGGGGTAAGGGTGGGAAAGTAGGGGGGCTCTAGGGGGTAAATCTGATTTTCAGAATATATACATATCATATTGTTTCGTTGGAAGCATTTTTGATTGTAAACAACTAAATTTCTTAATAAAAAAGAATATAAGAAACAGCGCAGTGAAGGTTGACTGTCTACTTAACTACTGATGCTGTTTTGAGCAAGTACTAAAATATTTTTGCCTGAATGTGTTCTCACCTAGAGTCTCTAGAGACCAAGGCCCCTGGCTGGCCACATAGGTTCCAGGTTCAAGTTCAAGTAGGAGCCTTCCTTCCACTGCAGGAAGCCTTCTCTGCCTCTCCCCACCATCCCCAACAAAACTGTAGGATGCTTTGTCCCTTCCCAACCTGGATACAAGCTTGTATTCCTTCCATTGTTATAAAGAAAAAGAAAAGAGGCATGTTGTAGTGAAGGCACATTTGTCTGGGGACTTCCGCTTTCCTCTTCAGTCCCAGGCAGGTGTTTCCCTGCCCTCTTCCTATAAGCAGTCTGAACTTAGCATAATGCTGCTTTCTTTGCAAGTCTCAGAACTGTTTAACTTTTTCTTAAAGGGCCAGAGGCCATGTCCTATGACATTTGAAAACTTCTAGGCAGAGTGCAGCCAGGTTCCTAAACAAACTACCATGCCTGTCTCTTCGCATCAATGTGAAAAACAGGCACTATTCTTGCTGTGGAGGTGAACCAAAGCCTTCCATGGCAAGTTAATACTTGTATGTGTTACAGTAGGTGGTGGGCATCTTGTCTCCCCTGGGAACCTTGTATTTGAATACCTACTACACGCAGTGTTCTGTCCTTGTTTGCATAGCAGAGAGGTAATCATGATGTAGTAGAAAAGTTGCTGTTTTGAAGGAAGATTAGACTTAAATTCCACTTGATACCTTTATGACTTGGGGGATGGTTGAATAGTATCTCTGAGGTTTTATCTTCTTATTTGAAAAATGAGGATAGTATGCCTATCTTGCAGCATGCTTTAAGAGGGAAAATTTTATAAAGCAAGGATCACAGTACTTGAGACATCGTAGGAACTCACTACATGATGACTGGTGTTAGCTGTTGTATTGGAGAATGGCTCCTTTAATCCAGTAAGATTTAGGGAGTATGAACTCCTGTTTTACAAGAGAGGACACTGGGGCTCAGGGGTGTTAAGTGCGTTGCCCCAGATCACACAGTGGAGAGAAGCTGAAACTGAATTATTGGCCCAGGTTCTGTTCGATTCCAAAGCCTGTCATCTTCCTCTAACCTATCTAGTCCTACATGAGTGCTGTTACACAGCCAGGAGTGCCTGCCACCACCTCAGTTGGGCTGCCTCCACCTCCCCTGAAGAGTACTATTATAGGTACAAAGCTAATGGGGAAGGGCAAGGACCTTACAGAACCTGCTCTTGCCTTTCCAGATCCAGAAGAGCCAGTAATTACAGACAGTTTTGAAGAACATTTTTGACTCAGGAATACAGAGTTCCCCGGAAATGGCCAGCCTTCCATCTTTTTTTCTAGCTCAAAGTGTGACTAATGTTGAGGCTTAGTGTTTGTTAGGAAATCAAGTCACATCAGCTATTTATTTAAATTGGAGGGGAATTGGGTTGAGATTCGGAGGAAAAATAACTCTTGAATTATCTATGTAAGTTACTGATGGAGTATAAAACCTAACTGTTTGTATGTCTTGTTTCTTAGGCAACAGGAGGAGGATATGAAAGTGATGATGCATATCATAATGCAGAACTTTCCTTCTTAGACATTCATAATATTCATGTTATGCGGGAATCTTTAAAAAAAGTGAAAGACATTGTTTATCCTAACATAGAAGAATCTCATTGGTTGTCCAGTTTGGAGTCTACTCATTGGTTAGAACATATCAAGGCAAGTATATTTAAAAAATATTAATGTATGTAAAACAAAAATTGTTTAGTGAAACAGGATATATTCCTTAAGTATTTAAAACTTGAACACTGAAACTACTCATAGTAAAAGACTCTACATTTGACAGTTTTATGTTTCTTTATAATCTGCTTACCTAAATTAAAGATACCATAACATCACTCTAGCTTATTTTCTAGCTTAGTTTGTAGAGATGACTCTTTCAATCTTGTCAGTAATAAATAGTTCAATCATTTATACAGGTTTATTTAGGAACAACCAATTTATTGTCTAACCATTATTGGGTATGGCCCCCATAGACCTAGAAAGAGGTTATTGTTTGAAAAAAATCCTCAAATTGACTTATTTTTTATTTTTTTTAAAGAGAGAGACCAGGAGAGGGAGAGAGAGAGAATCAGTTTTATTTATTTTGTCATCTGGCCTTTCTTTCTCCAACACTTAGTTGTGTATGTGGCACTCCAACTGCTGAGCCACTGCTCCAGCCCCTCAAATTAACTCATGTTAAAGAACTGGTTTGTACTTCTTTTTATGCTCAATCCTTCATTGTGATAGCACATCAAAGCTCCTTTCCTCTTTTTATTTCAGTGCTAGGGAACCCAGGGCCTCACACATGTTAGGCAGGTACTCTACCACTGAGCTACACCCCAGCCCTAAAAGTCCTCTACTTTTAAAAGTACTTGAAGCTACATAAGGGAACTAACACTTTTTAGAAACCATTTAATTCTGTAAACAAAGAATCAAAAAGATGACTTTTGATAGGTGAATTATTAAGATGAATCGTTCTCCAGTGAAATTATATTTTTCAACTTAATAGGAATTATATTTTCATTTTGCCTCTTTAATTTTCCATTTTTAAAATTTATCCTCAAAAATGAATTGCAGAAGAAATTAATTGTGGCAACTAAATGTAATATGATATCCTGGATAGGATTTTGGAACAAAAAGAGAACATTAGGTTAAAAACTCAGAGAATTTGAATAAAATATGAACTTTAATAAACTAATAATAAGTTAACAGTATATCAACATTGGTTCATTAGTTATGACAAACATATCAAATGACATGGTATACCGTAGTGGTGACAAATAATATGTCAATAATATGGAAAACTGAGTTGAATATATAGTAATGTCCTCTTTCTATAGTGCCTTTGTAAGTTTTCTATACATATAAAATTATTTTTTAACAGTACTAGGGCTCAAAACCAGGGCCTTTGGCATGCTAGGAAAACTCTTTACCCAGTACTAAGCTACATCACCACATCCTAAAACTATTCTAAAATTAAAGTTTTTATTTTAAAAAAGGGGTCATATGCTTTTTGTTTGCAATGAATTGTATTAGACCCTGTTAATAGGAACAAAAAGAAGATGTATTTCCTGCCTCTAAGGAGGTTCATATGTGGAAGAGGAGCAGGATATTCTATTGCTCTGGCATACCACATGTTCAGATGGGCCTTCACAGCTAAGTCAGTGGAGGGAGTAGGCCCTTTGGAATTCAGTGGCACTTGATCTGGTTCTTGAAGAAAGCAGAGGGATGGGGTAAGCATTCTAGAAAAAGTGAACAGCCGAGACAAAAGCCCAGAAATAGAAATGGGTGCACCTGGGTTAGCATGAGTGTGGGTTTCTGGGAAATGCCAGGCAGTCAGGAGCCTTGAGTGTCAACATAGACTGTGGGGTGCCTCGTCGTGAGGTTGGGAATAGAAGTGTAGTTTAGGAAACTGTTCTCTCAGTTGCTCCTAGCATAGATAGGAGAGGGAAGAACATGAAGACAGAAAAAGCAGAACCATCTCAAGAGCTTAAAGATGGAGGATAGTAATGGCCAATGAAGGGAAAAGGGGACCACGAAAGGGGCTGACACGAGGTGTTGCCAAGGAAGGACCGTGTGACACTTGGTGATTAGCTGGATACAAGACGACAATGCCAAGAGGATGAGCCTCACTAGAGAATGATGCCACCATTTGCAGATGAAGGGTAATCCTGATCAGGGCTTTGGTTGACACACTGCATTTTTTGGAGGTAGTGGCAGATTATCCTGGTGATGCCTAACAGACAGGTTTTCATGCGAAGTGGAGCTCAAAGGTTTGGGACTGACATGCTGGTTGGGAAATTAGCTGCTAGGTAACATGCTCATGCTGAACCCTTTAATATGGATGCTGAGGGAGATGGAAGCCTGGTAATCAGGCCTTGGTCATGTTGGTATTCGGACAGGTGGTAAGAAGTAGCGCTTGGGTAGGAGGCACAAGAGAGAAATTGGGAGATCAAAAGAAGGTATTGGAATGTCAAGAAAGGGTCAGTGATACTTCAAAGTTTATTAGGGAGATCCTTGATGACTTTGGAAGTGACCTTCCTGGGTGTCTAGCAATGGGGTGGAGCTAGATTTGACAAAAAGGGGTAGTGAATACAGACCATTCTTTCAAACAGCTAGATAGTTGGGGTTTGAGGATCATGTGATATTTGAAGGGCTTATCAAGTCTTAGGAAATTACAGCCTGTTTTTTCAGACAAAGGGAAAAGATTCACTTTAAACATTTTTTAGAAAAAAATAATCACACAGATCTGAAAAGATGATTATACCAGGATGTTTATAATAGTGAAAAAACATTGGAAATAGATTAAATGTGCAAGAAAAGTTGTATAATTAAATACTACGTAGCCACTAAAAATTATGTAATCCAGCATATCGTACATAAGGAAATGCTCATTTTGTAAAAGTGAAAAGAAAAACAGCCAAATAAAGCAAATATAGGGCTGGGTATGGTGGTACACACCCAGTAACTGGGGAGGCTGAGGCAGGAGGGTACCAAGTTCGAGGCCAGCCTCAACAGTTTAGTGAGGCCCTAAGCAATTAGTGAGACCCTGTCTCAAAAAATAAAAAGTGCTAGGGATGTGGCTCAGTGGTTAAGTGCCCCTGGGTTCAATCCCCAGTAACCTCCCCCCCCCATAAGGAAGGAAAGGTTTGTATAGAGAGAAGCTTAACAAGTTGTTTTTTTTTTTTGAAGAGCGAGTGAGAGAGAATTTTATTTATGTTTTTCATCTGGTTTTTGTTTTTCTGACACTTAGTTGTGTATGTGGTGCTGGGATTCAAATTCAGGTCCTCGCACATGCCAGGCATGCACTTTAATCGCTGAGCCACTGTTCCAGCCCATATAGAGAAGTTTAGAAAGTTATCTACCAAGATGTAAAATTTTGTTTTTCTGAATATTAGGACTGTGATCATTTTATTTATTCTTTGTCTTTTTGTTTGCTGCATTTTCATGATTATATATTACTTCAGAAAACAAGGTAGAAAGACTTTTCAAAAGAGGAAGTCTAGGTACAAAAGTTATTAGAAAGGTGGGTAAACTCTACTCCGTGCTAGAGGGAAGGAAGGGAGACTGGTTGAAAATAGGTCTCATTTGACAGCTCAGGTGTCTGAGGAAATGAGGTAGCAAGGCCATCTGCAAAAGATGACGGTAAGAAATTAGGACTTCAGAAATGTGCAGAATGTAAAAGATTCCTGTCAGATTTTATGGTTTCATCCATCATGGGGGGTATAAAAACAAAACTGTCAATGTCCTCTGATGAGACCAGAGGAGATTTCACAATGATTCTGGGGAGCCCAGTTGGATATTTGTAACAACGTCTGATTGAGCTACTGAGGCATCAGTCTAATAGCAGTTTAGAGTGGCGCAGAGGTGGGGGTTGCCTTGGGCTGGGCCTTGCTAGGTGACTAGGTGGGACACGTAGCACTGTGCTCCCTCTATAAGCTTCTTGTGGCCACTGGTATTCCTTGGCTTGCAGCCGCATGGCTCCAACCTCTACCTCTGTGGCCACATTGCCTTCTCTTCTTCTGTCTCTGTGAAATCTCCCTCTTTTCAGGATTTGTGTAATTTAGGGCCCACCTGGATAACCTAGAATAGTCTCACCAGCTCAAAATCATGCACTTGGTCCAATCTACAAAGTCCTTAATTCCGTGTAAGGTAGTATTCTCAAATTCAGGGGGTAGGACCTGGATATGCTTCAGCATCCCACTCTGTTTTACAGCCCTTTTGGGGTGCTGACAGATGTGGCTAGGCCATCATTGATCTGCTCTCTGGAGAAATGGTCCGTCCACTCAGTCCATGACATCAGGGCAAGCCTTTTGCAGTGAGAAGACCACCACCCTTGACATGCCTCTCAAATCCTCATTCCAGTCCGCTGACAGAGCCCCCAGCGGGTAAAAGAAGGACTCTGTGGTATCTGGAGCTGGTGTTCACCCCTTGACCTTTTCAATGCTCTTCCCCTCTAGTGCTCCTCTTTCCTGTTTTAAAGTGATGCATTATGGTGCTGCTTAGAGGACCGCTGTCTGGCATCCAGTAGTCATTGAATGTGCATGCAACACCAGTACTTAGGGGCGTTACCTTTTAGTCCAAGGTAGGCTAGTGGAGGTGCTCTTCCTCCCCCTGCCTCAGAAGCAAACCGCAGCTGTGTGATTGGAAAGCACTGAGGCATCCAAAGCCGTAGAACCTTGTGGCCCAGAGCTGGGTGTGCTGCTTGATAAAGGCCATTTCTCCCCACCCGTCACAAGTCTTAATCAGATTATTTATGTTTTCATTCTAAAAATCTGATTTAGTTTCATTAGATAATTACAACTCTTCCTGTCAGAAGTAATTTGGGAATTCATACTTAATTGGAAAATATCTTGTATACTTTTTAAATAACTGAGATTGAGTCTGTTTTTTTTATTATGAGAGAAGTATGTGGTGGGGTAAGGGTTGCCCCCTGTAAAGATGCTTCTCAATAACCCTTTCTTCAGAAGTACCTTAAATTAAAATTGTAAACAGAATTGCATGGGGAATACTTAAAGAAATGAACTGCACTTGTCATTTTAGGAGCAGTGAGTTTTGTACAAGTAATTGATGGCTGGTCATATTTAGGTCCCCTAAGCTTTCCTACTCAGCCCTA
>PVKS010043323.1:0-14977 GCA_004027875.1 Aplodontia rufa | reverse complement strand
TTGGGTGTGGTGTGTGTGTGTGGTATGTGTGTGTGTGGTATGTGTGTGTGTGTGCTTGGATATGTGGTGTGTGTGTGTCTCCACCTGCATTCTACCCCCTGGTTCTGAATTCATCCCAGGGACAGTGCCACATGGCAGATGGATGCCCCGCAGTCACCCAGGCTGAGATTCCTTTGGAAATGCCCCCTTGGTGCTCATCCTCCTTGTGGACTCAGAATACCCAGGGCTTTGGTTTTAAAGACCTCCTGTTGGAGCTATGGCCAACATACAGAAATAAGCACAAATGAGAGTGAATTGGATTAATTAAGGGCATTACCACTTGCTCTATTTAATTACCTGCTAGCAGCATTTCCCAAACTGCTGTCAGAAGATGTTAACAAGTGCTCCCAGAAAAAAAAGGGGGGATGGAGGGGAGGTCAAATGATCTTAGGAAACACCCCTCCTTTGAGATCCACAGCTCACATTAACCTATTAAAGCCTCCATGGAGTCCCGGAGCCATGAATTCCACTTCAATTAGTCACCTGGGAGGATGACGGTGCAGGACCTGGGGTTAATCGCACCCCTGACACCAGCTGGGTAATGCTGGGTGTTCCTTTGACCTCTCCGTGCCTCTGCTTTCTCGCCTGAGAAGTGGGTTGTTATGGGGGCTGATCGCGATGCTACTCCTGGGCACCTGCACAGCTCCTGCAGGTAGAAGGCCTCCAGCTGCCCTGAGGTCCTCCGCCCTTATCTGCTCTTGTTGATACCTGGAGCGGCAGACTTGAGTGAGCCTCCTGGGTTGACCTGGGTCCCTCAGAGCCAGAATACTCTCAAGCCAGAACACTTGGTGAGTAGATGCTTGGTGCCTAGCTAGGTGCTGAGGTGTGGAGGACCAGGCAGGACATGATGCCCGGCCACTTGGAGTCGAGCGGGAGTCTGCAGCCCCTGACTCCCGGGCCACACTGTCTCCTTCCCCAGCTCTGATTATCACAGGTGAGGCTCTGCAGGCCAACACAGGCCCCAGGCTAAGACAAAGCACTGCCAGCATCCCTGTTTCTGGGGCCACCATTCTGGAGGCAGCAGGCGGCGGCCAGGCCAGCAGATGACAAACAGCCTGCAGACAACATGTTCCTGGTCAGAGCTCATTAGCACTGGGCCTCTGGGAGCCTGCCAGCCCTGGGGTCCCTGAACTGTTCACAGGCCCACCGCATGGCCAGAAAGCTGCCTCCGATCCCAGAACGATGGTGGAAAGGTCCCGTCTCCTTGGCCTCTGACTGCTTAATCAATAATAGCTTCAGAGAGGGAGAGAGGGAGAAAGGCAGGTCCCATCTCCTGTCTCCCTCCAACCCCTCCCTCTGGGATGCTGAAAATAGCCTAATTAGATTGTCCCCCTGCCTGGTGTCATGGAGATTGCAAAGACAGAGGCTGTCACTGCACTCATGCACCCTTCTGAAAGTTGTCTCTCCTCTCTGTCTAGCCCCGGCTGATGACAACACAGGACCTGGTCCTGCAACACCAGGCAGGAGAGCCTGTCACAAGGCAGCAGTGATGGGCGAGTGGTCCATTGAGAAGCCATGTGTAGAAGTATATATACCTGTAGTCCCAGGAAACAAGGAGGCTGAGGCAGGAGGATCACAACTCAGAGGACAGCCTCAGGAACTTAGCGAGGCCTTAAGCAACTTAGTGAGACCCTGACTCAAAATAAAAAATAAAAAGGGCTGGGATGTGGCTCAGTGCCCCTGGGTTCAACCCCTAGTGCCCGCCCCTACCACACTAAAAAAGCACTGAGGAAACTGAACCACAGGGCTCCCAGGATGTAGTGGTTGAGGCAGTGCTAATCCCATCTCATTTTCTGTGACCTGATTATTTCATCCAAAAAATACTCAGTGGGCGTTTGTGTACCATGTGGAGAAGCCTGGGGTTTAAACACAGGAAGGCCTGAAGTTTCTCATTATTTACCTGAAAAGAGGTGAGGATGAGCATCTGCCCGGCTGTCTGGCCCCAGCTCTCCCTCCCACTCAGTGGGCTACACCCACACTGGTGCCCTTCCTCCACCAGACGATGTGTGTCCCTACCTCAGGGCCCTTGCTCTTGCTGCTTCCTCTGCCCAGAGCTCTTTCCCCCAGACGTTCCCACGGCTGACTCAGCCTCCTCATTGCTCAGTTCTCCTCTCAAGGTCACGTCCTTAGGGAGAGCCACCCTGATCACCTGTCTAAAAGAGCTCCATCCTTCCACCCCGTGGTCACTTCCTGTTACATAATTCTGTCTCATTTCTCCCTAGAACCGATCACTGCCTAAAACCATCTTTTGTGTGTACTTATTGTCTGTCCAGCTGCACAAGAACACAGGCAACCTCACAAGACACTCTTCACCTCTCTGGTTCACTGCTGCCCGTATCAGGTGCTTAATAAAAGGGTTTTCCTTCAATATGTAAAACTATAATGCACCAATAAAAAAGGAGGGTTTTGCAAAGAAATTAACAAGAATACCAGGGAGTGGCGATTTCATTCAAGCAGACTTGACAGGTGTATTTTTTGATCTAGCATCTCTTGAAAGCCAGATACTGGATGTAGGGGGAGTCTGAATTCAATATTACAAGACTTTCAGACCTCAGGAGTAAATGGGAAAAGATTCAGTCTCAAAAAGCCTACAATATTCATTCTGATTTTCTGCTTATGTGATTCCATGCACCTAAAATCTCAGCTAAAACTGTAGGTCTAAATATCCTAAGAAATAGTTTTAATTCTACGAATCTCTGACACTAATGATTCAGGAGCTAAGATTCTCTAAGTTTCTGTGCTTTACGTAGCAGTATTCTGTTGTCTGGGGTGGGGGTCTCTGAAGCCACATTTGACCCACTAATAGATTTTATTGGATCTCTTCAATGCTAGACAGCAAAGTGCTTTTTTAAATTAATTTGTCACCAATATTTAGAATTTTAATCTTTTTAAAATTGGAGTTTTGGTGAATTCTGGCTCCTCTCCCTCTCTCTCTGTTTTGTGCTGGGGATTGAACCCAGGAAAGCACACGGGAAGCGACAGTGGTGTGGAAGGATGGAGCTCCTTCAGTGAGTATGCCCCTGAGCTATACCCGCGGCATTCTCTTTTATAAAAGGGAGAGAGGCCATGCTGACCCCCACTCTATCAGTAATGAGAAGCTGCAGCTGGCTGCTGCCCGCCTCCGCCAGGCAGGGCACTGTCTTCAGATCCAGGCATCATTCCCTGCTGCCCTTACAGTCCTCCGAGTTTGCAACCTGGGATATGTGCCTTCCGGAATCCTGTGACTTTGAATTTAAATTTCTGTGTGCATCTGAGACCCTTGTGAACTCTGACCATGTGTAAAACCACAGAAGAGACTCTGTAGCCATAGGTATGAAGGTTGCTGGAGGCTGATCCTTGGCCTTGCCCACATTCTGAAGGTGCTCGCATAATAAGCTGGAGCGCTGTAGAATGCAGATTTCCCTGCAAATCCCAATTCCTCCAAGGCCTGAGATCCTGAGCAAGGCATCCACATGTGCAGCCCCTGCTTCTGGTCCCGCTGACCCCTATTCCTGGAATGTTCTTCTCAACCCCTTCCAGCTACTCAAGACCCAGTTGGATCTCACCACCTCTGTAGCCACTGTGGTTGAGAACCCAGCTCCAAGCCAGACCGCTGGGAGCTAATGCCCAGCTCCACCCACAAATGGAAAGTCTTGGGCTTAACCTTTCTCTGTCCCAGTTTGTTCCTCACTCATAAAGCAGGATGAAAATAGCACTGATCATAGTTACTGCAATCTTTAAATGAGAAAAAATACCCATGCATTCTCTCTGTCCCTCGCAGTAGATGGCCTGGAACATAATGAATGTCCACTGCTCCACCTTTCATCTCTCACATCCTCACTGGGCTCCTTTTCTCCTGATTTACAAAGACTTGGAAGCTGTTACCTCTTGGTTATAAGCTGTCTTGGGTTGCTCAACTACTGTTTTATGTACATTAGTTTTCCTTGTATTACACTCCCTCGGTCAATCATCAAACATGACTTAAGACACTATCTTAGATTCCTCCAGACCCAGATTTGCGAAAAAATTTGGGTGCTATAGATCATCTGGGATATGATCCTAGGAAGCCCCAGTATGGGAGTAGGAAACTGAAGCAGGGAAATGTCTCAGGTACTTGCAGTAGGAAGCCTGTGTCCAACACAAGGAGTAGCCAGTGGAGGGGGAGGAGAGGACGTCAGATTCAGCAACGGGTGCCTCTGTCATCCCTGGAGGAGCTATAAATATTCAAAGGCAGGTTGCCAGTCTCCTTATCGGTGTCTAACATCATTCATTTTCTCATGTCTCCCCCGTGCAGCCAACATGAGCCAGGCACTGTGCAAGGCACTGGCAGTGAGAAAACACGACAGATTTTAAAAGTCCAGTGAATGAATGAATGAATGAATGAATGAAATCTCCAAGTAACTTACAAAGTCTTTGCACAGAAAGTCTGGTCACGTGTCTCTGGGATTCACTTTGCTCTCAGCCACCAGCCAGACAGAGAGAGAGCTCGATAAATATTGACCGAGAGTCATGGGCTGACTGCTCTGGTGATAGGGAGCAGGGCAGAGACCCTTCTCCCCCCAGGTTCTATGTCACTGCTGATGGCTGGCAGTTTGGCCCCTTCTACTTTGGGCTCAGAAAACCCATCAAGGAATGAGCGCTTAAAGGAGCTGCCCCTCCCCCTGGTTGGTGAAGTCCTTCTGGCCCCTTCCTTTGGAGAGGAGGGGAAGCAACATACAGGGATTTTTTTCCCCCTTCAAATCATGCAAATGCTCCAATGTAAGACTCTTCTTTGCACAGATGATATGTTAGCTAATAAAAGCTCGTCTGAAATCAGTCTCTCAGAGCGTGTGTGTGTGTGTGTGTGTGCGTGCGCGCTTCACTGCCCATCTGTAGCCTGAGCTGTAAGGAGACATATGCCTCTGTGGGTGACTTTGCCACTGAAAAGGACTCCAACACTCTGTGCTCAACTCTCTGAAATAAGAGCCTCCCACTGCTTCAGACCTTCCTCTGCTCATGGCAGAGGTCACCCAAGAGCCGCCACAGGGAGGCAATGCCTTTCCAAACAGGCAGCAGTCCCTGCAGTGCTGGTGCCAAGGAGCACAGCTTCAGTGTGCAGAGAACATGTGTTCCGTGTCCTCTCCCTCTTCTTGTAAACAGCCTCCACTCTCCAGCCATGAGTCTGGCTGGGGCTGACAACAGCACCAAGCTTCGGGGTTGGCAGGTTGGCACATGTCTCAGACCTGGCCAATCAGAAGGCCCCACTGACCTGAGTGATAGGGTCAGGACAGAAAGTGCTGATTTGTTTTTTCCAGGAAAAATCAGTCCCAGGACCTTTGGGGAACTACCAAGCTACAGGAGCTGTCTTTATAGGAGCAGAAGAGGTGACAACCTGGGATGAAAATTCCGCCTTTGTCACACTGATGAGCTGTGTGACCTTGGGCAAGTGACTCCATTCTCTGACCCTCACCTTCCCTTCATAAATGGGTATCCAATAATATGGTGCTTGCAAGATGGCACAGCACATAGTGGGTGCTTTATAAATGTGAGTTATCCTTCACCCACATACTAGCCTCTCATATATTCCCTTAGCGACTGATCTCATCTATCTCATAACCTTCTAAAGTCCCCAAATTTAAATCTCCAGCAATGATCTCTCTTCTGAACTCCAGACTCATATATCCAACAGCTGACCTGACATCTCTGTCTGGATGTCTCCAAAGCATCCCAAATTTAACTGTGTCTCAAAACGAGCTGGTCATCCACTCTTCCTCCACCAACTCCACAAGCCTGCCCCTTCATCTCAGAAATGCCCTTCCCCGTGGGTCTTCACTGTCCAGCCTAGAAATCCAAGAGCCCGCTCTGACACCTCCCCCACCTCAATCCCTCTTTCTTTCAGCATCTCATCTCTTTCTTCCTGGTTCCAACCACCATCATCTCCCATCCAAACGACAGCATGGATCTGTGCTAGACCAAGTCCTAGAGTGTAGAGTAAAAGTGACAAAGTTGCTTCCCCTGCTTACAGCCTTCCGATGGCTCCCCAAGGCTCTTAGAACAACAACAACAAAAAAAAACTCATTACTTTGGGGCTGGAGCGGAGCCTCAGTGGTTGGAGCTCTTGCCTGGCATGAGCAAGGAGCCAGGTTCAAACTCCAGTACCACATACACAACTAGGTATCAGAGAAACAAATGCCAGAGGAAAAAATAAATAACACTAATTCTCTCTCAAACAAAGAAAAAAAATCTCATTACCTTAATTCAAAGGAGAGTATGGAGGGGTCCCACCCCTGTGGCCTCACCACTCACCATGCCTTTGACTCTGACTTTGGGAATAATCAGTACACTGGCCTGGGCCCCAAGCAACCTGGCTTCTAGTTCCTGAACTTCCAGGGCCTCACTATTGAGCTTTGACTCCACCCACATCCCTCCTCTGGATCTCTCTGAAACAGACAAGTGGGTCACTAAGAACCCTTCAAGAACTGTCAAAATTGGAATTTTTCTATAACCCATTTAGTGGGGAGCTTAAGAAAGAGATCCATTCCTCCCTCTGTGGTCAAATGCCTTCCAAGCACCTGGAAAGCAGAGTGTGACCAATGAGCCAGGCATCCCTCCCTGGCCTCTGCTCCTTGTCCGTTCCCGGCCAGGCCCAACACATTGCCTGCCCAGGACACCTCTGCAATGGAAATCGTAAAGAGCGCATGGCCGGTGGACTGCTGCTCTGACGTCCATTGCGGGAGCTGTGCACAGAATATTCCGATGTCATAACTTCTGATCATTGTTTGTTGTTCGTGGTGGTTGCAGGTGCATTTTATGTCCTCTGCCCTACGAGGAAGAGAAGTGTTTCTGCCAGTTGAGCAGGTTAAGTGTTTACGTACAGCCAAGCAACTAATGCTTGAAAATACACCAATGTTGGGAGTTTCGAATCTCACTGAGCTTATGAAAACAGGCAGGGGAGGAGAACCTGTCTTGGAGGGCAGACAGGTCAGGTCTAAATCTAGATGCAGCCATTCTCCAACGGAAGTATCCTGCAGTAAAACGAATCATGTTCTTCCTCTGCTGGAAACCCCTCCGCAGTTCCCCCAGGATTTAGGGCTAAAGTCCCAAGTCTCTCCCATGGTGGACAAAACCCTGCATGGTCTGTCCCCTGCCTGCTGCTCCACAGCATTTGCCTCGACCTGTCCCTCCCACCCTCGGCTCCAATCACCCCCACCATCTTTCCCCTGAGCGCTTTCCCACATAGGAGGTTTGTGTTTGCTGTTCCTCCAGGGGTAGGGTGTGTGTGCTGCCCTTGCCAACGCCAGCTGTCCCTTCAGAATTCAGCCCAGTGTGTCTCTCTAGGGAAGCTTTCTCTGATGGCCTCTCCATCCCCATAGCTCCCTCTGGTGCCCTCCCTAGATGCCTTCCCAGGGCCCTATGAGCCCTGTAATTCTATTTCTGCAGAATGCACCACAATGGTATGTGAATGTGTAAGTGACACAGCACCGTGAGCCCACCTTCCCATCTGGGGATGACTCTATGAAGACAGGAACCACCTGAATCACAGAGCATCCCCAGCTCCCAGCACAGGGCCTAAACAGTCTCCTCCTCTGAATGAGTGACGGATCCAGCCATCTGACCTCCTTGAGCCTGCTCTTAGGGACAACGAGGATAATCAAGACAAACTCCTGCAACGGTTGCAGGAAGAAGCAGGGAGTTCTGCAGGCTTTTTACCATGCCTACCACATTAGGATCAATAAAAGGCCACCACTAGGGATACGGGCATGGCACCAACAAGCCTGGGTCTTGCCCTTAGCAGCCATGTGACATTAAGCATGTGACATCTCTGATCATTCACACATTTGTGAGGACTAAATGAGATCTTCATGTAAAGCTGCTAGCGTGTAACAGGCACTTTATACAGGACAGGCGCCATCACTCTAAGTCAGGCCAGTGGCTGTCAGGCACCGGGGGCCTCACAAAGCACTGATTCTCAGGTTCCAGTCTCTTCTAAGAGAAGGTTCTGGACATTAGTACTTGTTGCTCAACATTTTTACCATGACAATTTTCAAACATATTCTATAAGAACACTCATTATTGACAACCTAATTTCTACATTTAACATTTCCACTTTTGCTTTATCACCTATTTAGCCACCTATCCATCCCTCTAACCACCCATTAAGCCACATTAGTTTTTATGCATTTCAAAGTAAATGACAGGCGTCACTATATTTCCCCCCAAAGACTTTAGAAGGTTTATTGTTTCATTAACTACAGTGCAATATCTGTTTGCATTTTTCTTCTGATCTAAAATGGAATGCACAAATTTTAGGTGCACTATTTCATGAGTGTAACATTGCCTACGCCCAGGTAACCCCAACCTCTATCAAGATGTAGAACATCGCCTTACCCCAGAAAGCTCCCTCAATCACACCCCCACTCCGCAGAATCAACCACTGTTTCGATTTTTCTTTCCTATCATAGAGTAGTGTGCAGCATTTAGTTCTCTAGAGGAGAGTCATTGTAAAGTTGAGATTCAGAAACCAAAAGCTAGGTAGATTAATTCACCCTAAGAGACCCCTGGAAAGGGGAAGAGACCCAAGGAGTGGCAGCAAGAGTTTTCAGATCCTTATCAAGGGACTTTAAGATTGGCCAGCCAGAGGAGGAGAAGTAGGTCCCCAGACCCCACCCAGGTCCAGTCAATATGACCAACTGGAGTTTGTGCCACCAACCAATGAGGGGGTCCCATCTTGGAGGAAGGAAGGAAAGATGAGGCCAGTTGGCTGACCCCTCATGGCTATTTTCACATCCCAGCTGTGCAGGGAAAGGTCTTCCTCTTGAAATTCAGCCTTTTATCCTTGTACAGAAGGTGTCCAAGGTCTGAATTTAGACACCAAAGAGGTGAACAGGAGTCAGAGCAGAAACAATGGCTACTACTCTTTTTGAAATGCTTGCTTGGTGCCAGGAGCTCCAGGAAGCCATTTCCAGGCACTTTCCTGTAATCCTCCTAGCAGACAATGTCAGTGACCACCAGGCCCCCAGGGATGCCACAGCTGCTGATGGTTACGACCTGCAGTTGCCCTTGGACCACTGGAGCCATCTTGCCCAGAGGTCCCAGGGAGTTGCTTCTCCAAGTCTGCAGCAGCCCAGCACCGGTGACTGGTTTGAAGACACAATGGCTTGGTCCCTTGCCTGGACGTGTAACAAACTCTGGGGTGCCATCCAGTCTTAGGCTGAGGCTGGTCTCCACCAAAACCATCCTTGCATAGTCTTCCCTTCTCTACTTTGCTTTCCTTATTCCATCCCAGGCTTCTTCCAAGGGAACCTCCCTATAAATTAACCACCTGAGTCTCCACCAAAGGCTTCGCCTCTGGAGAATCTAAGTTCTTCTCTTTTAGAAGTGGAGAAATTGTGCCCAGAGAACGGCACCAAGCTGGAACTGCAGGAGCCAGAATTTGAACCCAGGTACATCTGACGCTACAACTGTAAGTCAGGGTGAAGAATCCATACCTCACTGAATGGTCACGAGGCTCAAGAACATTTTGTGCATAAAAGAGATTTACAGTGCTAGAGAAATATAAAGGAGTCAAATTATTCCCCATACCTGAGAAGTTCAAGGTCAATGGCAGGCTGTTTGGGCTGCACAGCAAAACCCATTTCTCTTCTTGCAGGGGACACCATCTGGACTACATTTCCCAGCCTCCCCAGAAGATTGTGTGGCCATGTGATTTGTTGTGGCCAACGGAATTTGAGAGGAAGTGATATTAGACACACGTGGGGAGAAGACATTAAGGGGCAGGAATACATCCTTGAATAGTCCCGTTATCCTTCTACAGGTGTGTGAAGACAATCTCAAGGCCCAGACATCACAGTTCCCAAACTGTCAGAGAATCAAAGGGGTGACAGGGTATCTTCCTTTTGTGTGTGTGCGATGCTGGGCATGGAACCCAGGGCCTCGCAATGCTACGTAAGTGCTCAACACTGAGACACATCCCAACCCTATCTTACATTTTAGAAGGACACACAGCAAGCTCTGTCATGCCTCCTGCAAACCACTCTATTGAGGTAATGCAAGGACTCCCATTAGCCTGATGATGTCATAGCTTTCCAAAGCTGAGCATTCGGCAATTGCTGTGAAGACAAGCAAGTGGAGCAGACCCCATTATTTACAAGTTCTATATCTGTGAACTCACCTACTCAATAAGTTATCCGTAACCTCCAAATCAGTGCTCGAAACCACGTCATTCATGAGCATATGCAGAATCTGAGTCACCCAAGGCACCCGTTCCAGCTGAGGTCGAACAAGGTGACGCTCTGCCTCTAGAAAGTGAAGCTACTTCCCCATATGTTACCATCAGAAAAAGCATGAAGTATAATCTACCAATGAGGCATGCTCAGCTCCAAGACCGTATGACATTCCAGGTAGCTGGGTACATTACCTCGACAAATATGTACTGGGCATTACTGTGTGCATGTGGTGGGGATAAAATAATGAATAAAACATGGAGTCAGTCCACAGTGTTCTTATCTGGTGGCACAGGAGACACACAAACACAGTGGGTTCTCAGCTCAAGTGTGTATAAGTATGTACATATATACACATATGTGAGTATGTATGTATGTATATGTATAGATATCTTTATATTTCTTATCAATCTGTATGTATATGCATGTATTACAGTATCTGGGCAAGAAGGCACCATCTGTATGACAGGTCTCAAATAAGACCCTTGGGGAGGGCCCACCATGAAGAGTATTTGGTAAAAGTCAGGTGCTGAGGCTGGGGGGAAACAAGAACCCAGGTGATGAAAAGATTCAAATCCTAGGTTGAGCCCAAACTTGAAATTAGACAAATGCCATCAACAGAACAACAGATTTTTAAATGTATGATGGCTAATGGAATACTACTTGGCCATAAAAAGGAAAGAATGAATATATGCAACAGCCTGGGTGAACCTTGAAGATGTTCTTCCAAGCAAGAGAAGCCAGACACAAAGCACTATCAATGCTGTGACTCTGTTTATAGGACATTCAGGATGAAAACAATCTATGACCAGAACAGTGGTCACCTCTGGGGCAGGGTTGGGGCTGGCAGAGACAGGGTACCTGGGAATTTCGGGGAGGAGCATAGAAATGCTTTTCATCTTGACAGGAGTTGGTTCATGGGTATGTGCATCTGTCAGAACTCATTGGATTGGATGCGTACAATATGTGCATCTCACTGTATATAAATTACACTGATTAAAGCAAATTCTAGGCTAAGATTTGGCAGTTGAAGGCTGCAGAAGCCAATTATATGCAAGATGAGTAGTTTTATCCCCAGAGGACTCAGTACTGGATGCTTTATATAAAGCTAATTTTGGTGGCCCTTCTTTTTCAATTTTTAAAGTAAAGGCCATTTTTTAATTCAAAATAAAAATATCATTCAACATTCCAAAATAACAGACCAAAGGAAGCTGTTGTATTTGAAGTAGAGATAAGTGATCAAAAGTCCCCTGAAGGTCCCTCAGGGTCTTCCCCTTGGACTCTACAAGGCTCTTATGAAACATGTGAAGACCCTTCTGGCTCAGAGATCACAGGTTGAGACCCACTGATCCAAGAGAGCCAGCAGGGCTACTGAGCTCAGCTGCACAGTTGATCACTGCACAAGTCCAGACTAAGGCACGAGTCACAACCCCTAAAAGTTTGCAACTCAGCAGCCCTGGGGCCAGGCTGGTGAAATAAGCAAGTCAAGCCAACCTGGGAAGATGAGAAATGGTACCTAGCACTCAGCCACGGTGTCAAGCCCAGGAGGGTGTGGCCGGGCCTGGAGCAAACTGAGGAACACAGCCCTGTTTAAGAGACACTGCTCTTCAGCTCCAGCTGATTGCTGCTATTTGAGAAAAGAGGCTGAGCTCTGCCAGATCTTCCGATTTTAAGAGAAGCCAAAATCTGCATTTCATACAAATCCTCCCAATTTTTAAAATTCAATTAAAAATACATTATGTACTCCAAATCAAACATTTCTGTCAGACAGACCCACCCTTCCAGGCCACAGATTTGCAACTTTTGGTTAAGACTTCAATCAAAAAGCCTCCAAGCTCCTGGTAACAAAGAGAGGCAGGTGTACATCCCTCCCCTAGGATCCTAGGACCTTCCATCAGTGTCCAAGGATCAGCAGCTGCATGAGCCGTGATGGGCTCAGCTGGGAAGCACGGCGAGACGCGGGGGCACCTGGGTGTCTGTGGTGGCGGTGAAGCACCCGGTGATGGGTGGGGTGGCAGCAGCGCCACCTCCAGCAGCTCAACCCAGGTCCCACTCACAGGGACAAACCTGGGAAGCAAGCCCAGTTAAAATGCAGACGTTCCTTTATGTAAGTAAATAGATGATTGATAGGATAGATAGATGATAGGTTAGATAGATGACAGATTGAGAGAAAGAGAGATGATAGAGATAGAAAGATAATACACGATAGGATAGACGATAGATAATAGATAGGCTAGATAGATTATAGATTGAGACATAGATAGATGATAGAGATAGACAGATGATAGATGATAGGTTAGATAGATGATAGATTCAAAGATACATGATAGATATAGATAGGTAGATGATAGAAAGATGATAGATTGGGAGATACATGATAGATAATGGAAGATAGATGATAGATGATAGATTATATATAGATATAGATGATAGGTAGATAGATGATAGATGTAGATTGATAGATGATAGATATATGATAGGATGATGGATTATACATAAATAGATGATGATAGGATAGATGATAGATAATATAAAGATGATAGATGATAGATAGACAGATAGACGGATGATAGGAAGGCAAGTGTGCTTGGACTCTGTGTCTCCTAGTGCCCTTCTTCCACATGACTGCTTGGGGAAACCTCTAAGGCTTGGGAATGCTGATGTGGGAGACGGAAGCCGCGTAAAGGCATCCTGGAGACCAGGCAGAGATTCAGAAGCTAACGTTGTCCCTGATGGGAAGATGTCAGATGGACATTCACAAGACACTCATCTTTGAGATTGAGCCATCACTCCTTATGCCAATGTCCCTCAAAGTATGATCTAGAAAACCCTGCCACTGAATCAAGCTGCTTGTTAAACAGTTAAACTCTCCACTGGGCACAGTAGTGCATACCTACTACTGAAATCAGGAGACTGAGGCTGGAGACTCACAGGTTCGAGGCCAGCATGGGTGACTTACTGAGATCCTTGGGGATGAAGCTCAGGGGTAGAGCACCCCTGGGTTCAACCCTCAGAACTCCCTAAAACTAAATTCTTGGTCCCACTAGGTGCTTATTAAGTCAGGGGGTCTCAATAGGAGCTGAGGATGCTCGTTCTCCTCTCCACTCAGCCCCACCATGAAAAGTGCCATCTCTTTCTGAGACAGAGCTATAAACACATACAAAATGAATCTCTGTGCATTCCAAGAGGGAAGCAAGGAGCAGATTTCAAAGGCAAATGGGCCAAACTGACTCTACAGACAACACTAACTATACTATACTATACTATACTATACTATACTATACTATACTATACTATACTATACTATACAAAACTATACCAACTATGCTCTACTATACTACACCAACTATACTCCTCTATGCCAGGTATGCTATGCTACGCTATACCAACTATAATCTACTAGGCCAGCTATGCTCTACTATACTATACCAACTACACTCTACTATGCCAGCTACATTCTACTAGGCCAGCTATGCTCTCTACTCTACTATACCAACTACACTCTACTATTCCAGCTATGCAGTGCTGTGCTATACTATACCAACTACATTCTACTATTCCAGCTATGCAGTGCTGTGCTATACTATACCAACTACACTCTACTATTCCAGCTATGCAGTGCTGTGCTATACTATACCAACTACATTCTACTATTCCAGCTATGCAGTGCTATGCTATACTATACCAACTACACTCTACTATGCCAAGTATGCTATGCTATGCTATACCAACTATAATCTACTATGCCAACTACACTATACTATACTATACCAACTACCTCTACTATGTCAATTATTTTATTCTATACTATGCCAAATATAGTAACTGTATTATACCAACTATACTATACTATACCAACTACACTACACTATATAATATATATAGTACATACACTATATGTACTATACTATATAACAACCACTATGTTTATATATATATATATACTATACCAACTATACTATCATAACTCTATTATACCAACTAGACTATACTATGCTAATTATACTAAAATATATGATAGTATACTATATCTACTAAACTATACTATACTATACCAACTATATTATACTATACTACATCAACTGTATTATACTGTACTATACCAAGTATACCATACTGGATAATACTAATCATTCTACAGTATACAATACTGACCCTACTACATAATACTAACTATACTAAACTACTTACCACTAACTATACTATACTATACAATACTAATTATTCTATACTATACAATACTGACTATAGTAATACAAACTATACTAAAATATATAATACTAACCATACTATACTATAAAATACTAACTATACCACACTATACAATACTAAGTACACTCTACTATATAATACTAACTATTCTATGCTATGCAATACTAACTATACTATACAGCACTAACTCTATTATATAATATTAACTACACTGTACTATACTATAGTAACTATACTACACTATATAATATTGATTTTACTACACTATATAATAATGACTAGACTAGACTATATAATACTAACTATATTCAACTATATAATACCAACTATATTAAGGTATATAATACTAGCTATACTACACTATATAATGCTAACTATACTATACAATAAAATATTAACTGGACTATATAATACTAACTATACCAAAATACATAATGCCAACTATACTATGTTATGTAATACTAACTATACTGCACTATACAATACTGGCTATACTATACAATACTAATTATACTATGCTATACTATACTAACTATAGTATATAA
>PVKS010043322.1:0-14950 GCA_004027875.1 Aplodontia rufa | reverse complement strand
TTTATGGCATCCCATTCACTGATTTTTGACTTTACTTCCTTTACTTCCTTTTTGGATCTTCCAGATACAGGATCATGTCATCAGCAAACAGAGAGAGTTTGACTTCCTCTCTTCCTATTTTTATCCCTTTGATTTCTTTCTCTTGCCTAATTGCTCCAGGTAGGGTCTCAAGAACAATATTGAATAAAAGAGGTGAGAGCAGGCATCCTTGTCTTGTTCCCAACTTTAGTGGAAATGCTTTCAGCTTTTCTCCATTTAGTATTATACTAGCTGAGGGTTTAGCATATATAGCCTTGACTTTAGGCAAGATGTATCTCTTCTTCCTCTTTTCTTCTCCTCTCCCCTTCTCTTCTCCCCTCCTCTCCTCTCCTCTTTCCTTTCCCTCCCTCCCTTCTTTCTTTCTGCCTATACATACATCTGTATTTTTATTAAAATATATAATATGCACATATAGAGAATATAGTCCTCATTATTTGCAGATTATGTATTTGTGAATTTGACTCTGTATCAAAATTTATTTGTAAACAGGCAATCAATCCTTGTGGTGCGTTTGTGGTCGTCCCTGGACATATCAGTGTTTGAGAACTGAGTTCTCTATGCACACATTCCTACATTAGGACCATAGCGAGTTCTTTTTATGGTACATTTAGTTCCACATTTTCCACTTTTGGTGCTTTTTCTTGGTGATTTCTGTTTAAAATGGCCTCGAGCTCATTGCTGAAGTGCTGTCCAGTGTTCCTAGGGCAGAAGGGCTGTGATGTGCCTCACTGAGAAACGTGTTAGATAAGCCCTGTTCAGACGTCACAGTGCTGTGGGCTCTGACTTTAATGTTAATGAGTCAATAATATGAAATGGGATGTCTTTAAATGGGAATACTCATTGAAAAAAGATACGTATTAAACGGTTGACAAAAATGTGACTGGAGGCTTGCAGAAATTGAATTCTGCACTTCTCCTAGAAGCAATGGCTCAGTATTTGCTAATTCAGTGTTTGTGGTGACTTCAGGAAGATAGCTCCTATGAATAATGAGAATCAGTGTGTGTGATATGTGTGTGTGTGTGTGTGTGTGTGTGTGTGTGTGTTCTTCCACATACACTACTCTCCTATAATGTAGTTGGAGTGTAAATTTGTGTAGTTTGGAAAACTGTGTATTGAGTGTCCTAAGAATGGATAGTACTTTGAATCTAATTATTCTTTTCCTGGGATCATAGCCTAAGGGAATAATCTTAACTATTGAAAAAACTTTAACTATGAAGTGGTTCATTGAAGTGCCAGATAGAGTGTAGTGTACTCACACAATGGAAAATGATGAAGTTTATGAAAACTTTATAAGATGGAAGTCGGTTATGATGTGATGTTGTGTGAATAATCAGGATTTGCAATTGTGTAGACTCTGATAACCTCTTCATATATTGGGACCAGGTATTTCCCAGATGCTATCAGCCTGTGGGGTTAGGTGAGATACTGGATACCTACCGTTCTTTCCTCTCTTCTCTCCACCTCATTCCCACCAGAGCCCCATGGAGATCATTTCCTGCAGTCAGGGAGGGAGGGTAGGCTTAGAAATAGCCACCTTTCCCATTGAGGGGAAAAAATACCACTGTGGTATGTTAATGTACACGCTGGTGTAAATTGAAGGTTCTTGAAATACAGCAGGTGCAAAAAGATCCCTCTGTCCTCTATACTGTTTCTTTCTTTCTTTTTTTTTAAAAAGAGAGTGAGAGGGACAGAAAGGGGGGGAGAGAGAGAATTAATTTTATTTAGTTTTTCATCTGGTTTTCGTTGTGCTGACACTTAGTTGTATATGTGGTGCTGGGGTTTGAACCTGGTTCCCTGTGCATGCCAGGCAAGCACCATAACTGCTGAGCCATGACTCCAGCCCCTATGCTGTTTCTTGCAAGCAGATGAAATTCCCATGTGAAAGATGCCCTCCCTATACCAGAAGGCATAATATCCTGATCCTCAAGATAAGAAGGTGAGGCTGAGTGAATTCTGGACAGAATTCTCATCCTCTAAGCCTCTCCCACATGATTGAGTTGCTTCATCACAGACTACTTTTCTTTGTCCAGTTCAGTATATAAGTGACTGACTCTAACTTGTCTTTGAATCTTCATTTCCTTATGAGAGTACCTATGTAAAACTTACATTAAAGAAAGTTGTATGATTTTCTCCTATTAATTAACTTGTGCCATTTTAATTCTGCAACCCAGCTGGCACCCTAAGAGGATGGAGGCAGAGTTTTGCCCATCCCAATATCATTAATCTAGGAGGGCTATGATCTGAAGATTCGGCCCAGCGGCACATGTATACTCAGCCCCTTGAGGATTTAGCCCATAAGTCTGAAGATTTATCTTCCCTGTTTTTTTTCTACCATTTGACTGTCTTGACTTTGTTGGAATTGGTGAAAAAGGGTGCTATTGGGATGGATAGAGTTTACGTTGC
Source organism: Aplodontia rufa (assembly GCA_004027875.1). Lineage (NCBI taxonomy): Eukaryota > Metazoa > Chordata > Mammalia > Rodentia > Aplodontiidae > Aplodontia > Aplodontia rufa. Next base: position 12,508 of record PVKS010043322.1, on the reverse strand, counting down.
CTGCTGGGACTGGATAACTTGTTTGGATTCTTTTTCCCAGGCCCACCTCTATTCAGAGAGCAGGCCCTGCGAGCCACAGTGGGTGGGCAGTGGCCACCTTATTTTGTCATCTCTGCAGTCCCTGCTATTTTTGCTCCTTCAACTGCATTTCTAGGCCACCAGCAGCAGAAGCTCCCAGATGATCAGTACTCTTTCTTAGGGGGCAAAAAGGTGGTCTTTCCTTACATATGTGAAAGAGTGAAGCTTAGGGGTAAAGAGAAGGCAAACCCCAAACTGTAAACAGTGCTGGCATATAGAATATGAGGTTGTGAGTGATCTTTTCTTCCTTTTATGTTTTGTAAATTTTAAAATTTTCTGCAATGGGTCTTTTATTTCTTTTATAATCAGGAAAGAAAGAAAATGGGCTCAGAAGGGTTTGTTAATTGGCCCAGATGGCATTTTCTGTTTATTTGCAGATAGGTATGGCTGCAGCTCAGAGGTGAGAGTTGTTTTCCAGATCCCACAGCCCTGCTCATCAATGATTCTCATTGATCTTCTTACCCATCCTCCTGACCCACTTTGGGAGAGAAGTGTGAAGAGGTCATCAGCATGGCACTCACTCTGTGTTCCTCCCACCCTCAGGACCAGAGGGAGAGTTTTAAGCTTTGTGTTTCTTTCTGGATAGTCAAAGATGACTATTTCACATGGTATGTTTTGTGGACAGGACTCTGTAGTTGGCAGGAGTCTGTGCAAAATGAAAATGTAGGAATGTATGTTTGAAAATTCCTCAGCATTTCAAGATAGTGGCAGTGGAAGCTCAAGTTGAGGGCAGGGCTTTTCTAGGTGCTGGGCCTTGCCTACTGTGGTCCAGGTCACATCAGTGAAGTGGGTTCTGCTGGGAATACTTCGATCAGACACCTGTAGGGAATGTCCAGGGAAGGGATGCAGAAGGGTCCTGGAAGGCAGGGACAGGTGGAAGGCTTGGGCCTGGGAGGGGAACAACAGAAAAGAGAACTCCTCATTTGCTGCCAAATGTCTGACTAGTTTGGAGTCCAGAATGGGTCCTATTTGAGACATTAAGAAGTTAGGAAGCTTGAGTTCAATTCCCCATTTCTGCAAACACAAGTGGAGCAGGTTAGGGGTGCCCAGCAGAGGTGTCTCATGGCAGCTTTGGAGATGGTGACAGTGGTTAAACGATGGTGTGAGAGAGAGAGAGAGAACCAGAGAAAAAGACATCTTTACTTCAGACCCTAATATGGAAGCCACCTGTGAGTACCTAGCAAGAAAGAATTATGAAGCTACCCAAGAGGGTGGGAAGCCAGTTCCCAAAGACACGTAAAGACTGAGAGCAGTTCTCTTGGAGGAAGCAACCCTTGGCATTACAATCACATAAAACACTTGCTGTGTAAGGAGAATTTTCGTAATACATCTTTGGCAGTGGATTTCTGGCAAGTAACAATAGGGACCCTAATTTCAAAGGAAGCTGCATCCATGTGTGGAAGAAGTGGAAAAAGAATACAATGGGATGGTCCATTTAGGGTTTTTACAGTTTCCTTAGGTGGAAGGGTTGAAGGTGAATATCAGGATGCACCTATCTTTAGTTTGTATTCGCTGTTGCTCACTTTCACTTGGTTTACACGTCCATAGTGTGAGTTCACTTATTCATAACTCACTGTTTGGTTGTCTTCCCAGACTCCTGTGCTAATCAGCTCTTCCAGGTATTGTTCTAGAGACGTATTTGGAGCAGCTGGTTGAGATTCCTGTATGCAAAGTGCCAGGGTTATGGGTGTGAGGCATGTTGAATTTGCAAATGAAATTTATGAGATTCTTTGATGACAGTTCAGGTGAAGACAAAAAAAAAAAAAGAGACAATATGTCAAGCTGTGATACAGAGGAGTGTGAGACCGGTGATTTACGGGAGGAAACTGGGATTTTCATGGAGGCTTTTGTTAGCTACACAAACATGTTCATTCGTCCGTGTTTGGAATTTCATCTAAAAGAACTTGTCTTTAAAACCTTTAAATATTCCTTTTCTGAAAAATAAGATTTTTTGTTGTTATGCACTTGAATTGATGGAGGGTGTTATGATTTGAATGTGAGGTGTCCCCCCCAAAACTCATGTGTGACAATGTAGGAAGGCTGAAGTGAAATGATTGGGTTCTGGGAGTCCTAACCCAATCAGTGAGTCAATTCCCTGACAGGGATTAGGATTAACTGTGACTGAAGGTGGGTAAGGTGTGACTGGAGGAGGTGGGTCATTGGGGGTGTGCCTTTGGGGTGTATATTTTGTATCTGGCAGTGGAGTCTCTTTCTCTGCTTTCTGGCAGTGACTTGAACCACTTCCCTTTGCCACACTCTTCCATCATGATATTCTGCCTCATATCGAGCCCCAAGGAATGGACCCTGCCTTCTGTGAACTAAGACCTCTGAAACTGTGAGCCCCCAAATAAACTTTTCCTCCTAAAACTGTTCTTGTAAGGTCTTTTACCAGTCGCATCAAAAAAAGCTGACTAAAACACAGGGTTACCTTACAGTGACCTTCTCATTTTGAGGTGTATCAGTTTCCCCTACCATCTCCTGTTACATCTGTGGCCATCTCTTTTCTTTGGTCTAACCTAAGGATTGTAATTTTCCTTCTTTTATGTTAGTTTTCTGTTTTCCCTTAGAAATTCAGAGAAAAGATCTTCATATTTGACTCTCAATCCAAAATTTCCTTTTTCCTTTAGGTTGGAAAAATTCATGCCAAGAGACATTTAAGGAACACATTGAGTTAAGTGTGGTGGTTCTGACGTTACTGTGGAATTACAGGATCACCGGTTAAAACTTAAGGCCTGATAGGGGAAGGGTAACAGATATCTCTTTTAGGTCTTGAAGTATTGCAATTGAGAGTTTTGTGAGCTGGTGTGTCAGAGACTCACAGAATTGGAAGGAAATTTTATTTTTGAATTATTTTGAGGGCTGGGGATTGAACCCAGGGTCTTGTGCATGCTCACCACGCACTGTACTGCTGAGCCCCACCCCTCATCCTGGAAAGGAATTTTAGAAGGTTATCCTATCCAGTTCCTACCTTTGGTCACTTGGGGCACTGGGCTCTCCAACTCACTAGTCAGAAACTCCAAGCCATGTAGGGCAGGGGGTGTGTTCCTTGGTGCCCAGAGATAAAGTGGGTTTGTTTTGTTGAAGGCTATGTAGTGGTGGCAGATGGACCGCAAAGATGGCCTATTATCTGTTGTGGGGTACACACCGTTCCTGTCATCAAGAGGAGCCTGTTTCCTGTCTCCCTGGCTATGCAGATCTGGTGACAACTTTTCTTTTTTCTCTCTTTGTTACTGGGGTTTGAACCCTGGTGTGCTTTACCACTGAGCTTCGTACCCAGCCCTTTTTATTTTTTTTCTTGGCTCAGGCCTTCAGCAGTCTTGCAGTTTCCCATCATCTTGAGATCTAAGCGCCATGTCAACAAGCTGAGCCCAGTAAGCTCACAGAATCATGAAAAATAATTAGTTCATAATACTTATATAAAGCATTGATTCATTTTCATATAATTATAAATGCATGGAATACAATTTGTTCCAATTAAGTCCTCAGAACTTGCTTTTATCTGCCTCCTCTCCCTTTATTTCCTTTATTTTACTCTACTAATCTTTCTATTAATTTACATTTTTTTTTTGGGTAAAATTAGTGTCTTGTGGATATACCTGATGGTGAGATTCACCATAATGCATTCACATATGTACAGTGGAAAGTTAGATCAGATTTATTCCACTCTTTTCCCTTATCCCATTCCTCCTCCCTCCTCCTCAATCCCCTTCTTCTACTATCCTAATCTTTCTTTTATTTTGATGGAATCCTCCCATTTCTTTTCTCTGAAATCCCATTATTTAGAGACTGTTTTGGTTTGAATCTGTAATATTCCCCCAAAGTATTTTATGTCAGGCAATGTAGCAATGTCCAGAGGTGAAAAGAGTAGATAATGAGAGCTCACAGAATCATGAAAAATAATCAGTCATAGTTCTAAGCCACCAGATTCTGAGGTAGTTTATAGTCAGCCCTGGAAGGAGCAGTGCCATGGGTCTGCTAGGGAACCTGCACTCTGGGTCCTGACTCTGCCCTGCCTGGATATTCTGTCTAACTTCTACACAAGGGAAATGAAATTTAAAAAGCCAGAGGAACAAACTTAATAAATAAATAGTGAAGCAAGCTTTCAAATGCTCCCAAGTTCATGCTCTTTTCAGTATAGTATATTGAATATATCAGCTGATGCTCAGAAAATAATACATTCTTATTTGTATATTTATATATATCTATGTATACATAATACATATACATATGTAACATATAGAAAGAGCATATGTATATATTTTGTACAAAAATTATAGAAAAATAGCAAGCAAGAAAAAAAACTACTTAAAACCTCCATGTAGCTCTGTTTCTGTGTGTGTGTTTCAGATGGTTGAAGTCTACTGCAGACATAAATTGTCTTGTGCACTTGCTGGGTGCTAGGCACTGTTGTAAGGTTTACAGTTTTACTCACCAATCACTGAGCATGACCATTTTTCATTGCCCATGCATCTTAATGCTTTAATCAAATAATCAGTAATTAATACATTAATTCAAGCTGCTGCTTTGTGTCTGTGCCATTTGTGACCGCAGGGGTGTGCATTTCAGTCTGCTGCTGGAGAAATTTGGAGGCCTTGGGCCTTTTGAACACCTTAGTACATGTTTATTTTATGGAGGGCTAAGGGAGGAATATTTTCACATTTGCAAAGGGACTTCAAAGGACCAGGGCACTTCTAGTACTCATAGCTTACTTTTCTGAAAAAGTCACCCCGTGTTCTAGTTGATCTGTTAGGTTTTCAAGAGAGGGTTTGATTTGTTCCTGTAATGCAATGGAAGATTTTATTCACAGAATCCCTGGGGTACACCCAGGGTGAGAAGAACATTCATAGGGGAATATAAACCCCGCTTTCTGGGGGCAGAGTGGATTATGCGCTGCAATCATGGTTTTAGGAAGGAGGAAAAGTTGCATGAAGGGTTGGGGTAAGTGTGGAGGGTGGAGTGTCATGGAGTAAGATGGCCTGAGAGGGTGGGAGCCATTCCTTATGGGGTGTGAAGAAGGCCCACTGTGTGTGCCCCTTGCCAAGTCCCTGAACTTCCTCACAAGCAGATTTCATTTTTTAAAGGAACCTGGTACCTGGAACTAAATCGACACTTCTTGGATAGTGGTATCATGCTGAGTCTGACCACAAGGATGGTGATTGTGAAGGAGTTAGACCTGGATGACTGAGTCCAGGAGTTTGAAGTGAGCCTGGGCCACATGACATGACCACCTCTTGAGATAACAAACAAAACCCAGCAAACAAAAAGCTAAAGTCAAAGAAAAAGTCTGAAGACAAAAATATCTTGAAAACATCTAGAGAAGTGAGCCATTTTCTGTAAAGAAAAAGTGATTAGAGTGACAGAGGGTTTCTCATAAGTGAGTTCAGAGGACGGAAGGAAGAGTTCTAACATTTTTCAAGTGAGAGGTTGCCTTGCTCCAAAACATCTTTTTCTGCCTGTTAAAACCATACTATTCTTAATTTCTTTATTTAAGCAATTCCTTCTCAACATTATACATATAATTCAGTCTCATCTTCTTGGTGGAAAAGTGAGTCTAGATAATTTTAAAAAATAACTATTGTGATTAAAATATTTTAACCTTCTAATTGGTTATTATTAAGCCATGGAAAGTCTATTATTTTGAAAATTTAAGTTGCATCCTAGTTACATCACTGATTTTCTTCTAGTTCTGATAGTTTTAGAGAGCTTATTTATTTATTTGTTTGGTAATTTGTAGATAAACAAACTAACCAACTATGTATTCTTCTTTCTGCCATTCCAAAAGTTGCTGTTCTTGTTTCTGTTGCACATATTTATAGTATTGGCTAAAAAAAGTTTTAGGAAAGTGATAATTGATAATTCTCATAGTAGATTTCTTGTTTTGTTTCTAATCTTATCTGGAATATAGTGCTTCCTAAAGTGTGTTTCTTGGAATTCTGGGTTTCAAGGATGTCTTGGATAATGCTTGTTTTAGCAAAATACATTTTTTTTTGTTTTTATACTGCACAGCCTCTGAGTCTCAGGTAGGAAGATGATCACTGTGTATTCTTGGAGGTGGGCAGGCAAGGACCCAGTTCCTCCCCTTCCTCTTTTGGTGAGCCTCCTGGGCTTCAGTCATCTGGGGGCATACTTGGGAAAATGCTGTTTCAGAGTTCTGCTGTGATGTTCGCTGTGAGCGGTGGGTTGAAATAGATACTGTGTGGTCAGCTTTCTGTTGCTGTGGCAGATACCCAAGATAATCAGCTTAATAAGGAAAAAGGCTTATTTTGGCTCCTGGATTCAGAAATTTCAGTCCATGGTTGTTTGACCTTGTTGCTTTGAGTCTGTGGTGAGACAGTACATCTTGGTGGTATGGTATGGTGGAAGAAGTTATTTATCTCATGGAGACAGGGAAGCAGAGAGACACAGGAAGGTACCAGGTCCCAACATCCCCTTCAAGGCATGCCCCCAATAACCGAACTTCCTCTCACTAGTCCCCATCTCCTAAAGTTTCCACCACTCCCAGTGCCAGCACAGACTGGCGATCGACCTTTCAGCACATGGCATTTGGGGGACAGTCCACATCCAAACTATAGCAGATATGTATTTTTATAAAGTTAGAAAAGTATCTTCCTAGGTCTGAAATATTCACTAAGGTTCTCTCTGGAACTCATAGAATTGAACTGGGAAAGGCAAGTAATCAAAATAATGCCATGTATTCTTATCAAACTGTTTATAATAAATACACATTTGTTTGAAAATGGAACAGAATCTGACATGATGCAGATACTTCTGGAGGGAACATCTTCAGTGTGGATTTGATTAGAATTGTTCACTGCGAGGATGGAAGGTGCAATTGGGCAGTCTGTGTGTGTGAAAGAGAGAAAGGTAGGGACCTCAGACTTGTCGCCATCACCTTGATGTGGGTGACATTACTCTGCAGCTTGATTGGCTGTCAGCTAGAGTCCATCAGGGCCCTGAGATTTTTCCTATCCATTTGAATTGAAGCCAGATTCACCCTCAGCAAGTTGAATGAATTCATCTTCAAGGCCAGATGCTGGCATATTTGTAGGGTGAAATCAAATATTCCAATCATTTCCCCCCAACATTTAACAAACTCAATTTTCATGTAAAACCATCTCTTAACTTTCCTGAAATATGTTTATTTTCCTCTTAAGATGGCACAAGTTCAGCACTCTTTTTCATGTGGATATAATTTCTTGAAAGCCCCAAATTATAGCTTTTAATGGTGTTTTTCTTTTCTTGTGATTAAATCCCTTTGATTTTAGGCTATTTGGTGGTAGGATTTGAGTTTTCTTCTTCCCTCTCTCTTCTCCCTCACTCTTTTCCTTTCTTATTTCCATTTTATCCCCCTGGAGGAAGGGCATATGGAGGGGAGCCTTTCTCTCCCGATATGGTATATTAATCAGTTTTCTGATGCTATAATGAAATATCTGAGACAATTAACTTGTAAGGATAAAAGGCTTATTTTGGTTTCCAGTTATGGATGTTCTAGTTAAAGATTGAGTGGCCCCATTTCTTGCAAAGATAGTGGCCTCTTGCAAAGATAGCACATCATGGCGGGAGTGTGTGGGGAGCAAAGTGCTTACATCATAAGCCAGGAAGCAGAGTGAGTCAGGAAGAGAAAGAGATGGGGTCCTGTGATCCCCTTCAAAGGCACTCCCCCAGTGACCCAAGGGCCTTCCGCTAGACCACATTTCCTAAAGGTTCTACTGCTTCTCAATAATGCTACCTCATGGATCAAGCCTTTGGACCTTTGTGGACACCCATCCAAACCAAAGCAGATGGCTTTTACAAAGTGTCTTTTTTAAAACCACCTATAGGCAGGATCTAGAAGATCCACCAAAGAAAAGGACTAACAACAACAACAACAACAACGACTACTCATAATAATAACGGCTAATGTCGTTGCTTATTGAACATTTACACTACGGGAGGGACTATTCTAAATGCTTTGCTTGAACCATTTTGTTTGAACCTTATAACATTCCTGTGAGTAAGAAGTATCTGTATTTTAGAGTTTTGGAAACAGGTTTTTTCCTCAAGATCTTGCAGCTAGTATATGACAAAGACAGAACTCGAGTCCATGGTTGTTCACTATCTCCTCCAAGCAGCTCAGTTCATTAAAACTCAGAGATAATAAGTGATTTCAAATTAAGGAGCTGTGTTAGTTTTTTTCCCCTGTGACCCAAATACCTGACAGGAACTTTTGGGGCACAGTTGTAGAGGTTCAGTCCTTGGTTAGCTGATTCCATTGCTTTGGGCCTGAGGTGAGACAGAACATGATGGCAGGAGGAGTGGAAACAGCCAGCTCATGGCAGCCCAGGAATGGAGAGAGAGAGGAGCACGGAATAAAATAAAATCCCCAAAGTTTACCACCCCCCTGACCTATTTCCTCCAGCCACACCCTCCTGCCTACAGTTGCCACCCAGTAGTCCTTTCAGATTATTAATCCATCAAATTAATTAATTCACCGATGAAGTTACAGCTCTCATAATTGAATCATTTAACCTCTGAACATGCTTGCCTCGTCTTACATGTGAGCTTTCAGGGGACACCTCACATCCAAAGTATGACAGGAGCCTCCACTGAGGGAAGGGAAACTGCTTATGGTCTGGAGAAGAAGCAATGGGAAGGAGGGAGGATTTCAGAAGGAAAAAGTCAACAGATGATCTCATGTCAGAACTTGGGGAGAATCTCAGTCTCTAGGGAACAGGGCCACAGAGGGGAGGGTCCACTCTTGGTCATAGCAGGTTTGGTTTGGAGGCTGGACTGGGGTTTAGTTTAGTTGTTTCCAAACTAGTTCTCCTTCCATCTCACTAGGCTGCTTTCAAATAGAATATATTTTTTTAGTTACCAAGACAGTTGTTTTTAGAATGTCAAAGCCATCAGAAATGCAAAGTGAAGGAATGAAATTAAAGAGAGCCTATTTGCCCTATGTTGTTAGAGCCTGTGTGTTTAGAGCTCAACTTTCTGTGCACCTTGCAAGAACAACTGGATTCCAATAAAAGAAAAGAGAGGCCCAGTTTCTTTGTAATTCAAGGTTCATATCCATTATTTTTGCATCATCCTCTTGGTTGAGGTGAAAACCAGCTGGCTTGGTGAATAGTGAGAACGTCCCAACCAAGGAATCTGGACATGCTGCTGGGTCTGTTATAGAACCAAACAAGATTTTTCCCTTCTGGAATTCCCATGCCATTCCCACTTAAGAATTTTATGGTTCCTGTGACATCCTGGACTTCTCTTTGACATGAGGTCCAATTTTGGCTGTACCACTTAGCATACTACATGACTTGTATTAATCGGAGCAGCTAACACATATCTGGCACTTCTTTTGCCAGACAGTGTTCTCTAGCATATCCTGTGTATCAGCTCATTTATGCTTCTAACAACCTTCTCATGCTAGATAACAGCCCCCTAAAGAGATTCACATCTTAGTCCCTGGAACTTGTGAATTTGTTACCTTCAATGGCAAAAGGGACTTTGCAGATGTGATTGAATTAAGGGTCTTGAGGGGGGAGGGGATCCTGGATCCCTCAGATGGATCACTGTTTACCAGAGAGAAGTTGAAGCAACAGAGAGGATGCTATGAAGCTAGCGTTAAAGATGAAGGAAGAGGCCAGGGGCAGCTTCTAAAAACAAAGAAGAGTTCACATTTCCTCCTGGAGCCTCCCAAAGGAAGCAGCCCTGAAGGTGCCTTGGTTTTAGCCCCACAGACTCCTTTAGGACCTCTGACTTTCAGAAGTATAAAAGAAAAAGATGTGTGTTTCTTTAAGTCAGCAAATTTATTACAACAGCAGGGAAATCAAAATAGGTAGGTACTATTAATTATCTCTGTTTTACATGTGAGGAGACTGAGGCAAACAGAGAGTAAGTACCTTGCCTTATATCACACAAGCAGAAAATGGTACAACTGGGAATTAAACATTTATCTCTTTGGCTCCAGTGATGGTACATTTGACTACTATGCTAGTTGACTTAAGGCAAATTACTGAAGGTTTTAGGCAGCTTTTTTGCCACTGTGACCAAAAGACCTGGCAAGAACAACATAAGGAAAAGCTTATTTGGGGCTTATGGTTTCAGAGGTCTTAGTCCATTGATGTCCAACTCCATTTCTCTGCACCCTTGGTGAGGCAGATCATGAAGGTGGAAAGATGTAGAGAAGGAAACAGCTCAGGACAGGATGTGACCAGGAAGCAGAGGGAGGGAGGGAAGGAGAGAGAGAGAGGGGGGGAGAGAAACAGAGAGCTCCACTTACCAGGGAAATAGATACATGCCCCCACTAACCCACCTCTTCCAGCTACACCCTACCAGTTATCACCAGTTAATCCACATTAGTAAATTAATTAGGTCAGGTCTCTCATAACCCTATCATTTCACCTCTAAACTTTCTTGCATTGTCTCACACATGAGTTTTGGGGGACACCTCGTATCTAAACCATAACACTGAACTTCCATTATCCTCAGTTTTCTCAATGTAAAATGGAGCTATTTTAAAATGTACTCTATTTTATTCATCTCAAAAATATTTTTGTTTTTAATGGACACGTAGTAACATATCTATGGGGTACAGTGTGGCGTTTCAACACATGTATACAACAGATCAGATCAGATCAGGACAACTGGTGTGTCTGTCACCTCAGACACATCATTTCTTTCTTTTGGGGACAGTCAAAATCCTCTTTGACAGCTATTTCAAAACACAGAGCTATTAATTTCCATACCATTGTTCTTGCAGAATTATAAAATTGTGCACAATGTCTTGGCATGGTGATGATGATGACAATGGTGACAGTAACAGATGCTGAAGGAGGTCAGCAGTGGACAGCTCTGGGAGGGATGGTGTGAGTGGGGTAGGCCTGGAACTGCTCCTAAAGAATGTTTCTGCTGCTGTCTTCAGGTCTCCTTTGGCTTTGTTCTTAGCACTCAAGTGTCTCTTGTTCAAACTGCTATCTTTTTTTTCCTTAAGAATGAGAGAGAGAGAGAGAGAGAGAGAGAATGAATATCAACTTTATTTTTCCATCTGGCCTTGTTTCTCTGACACTCAGTTGTGTATGTGGTGCTGGGGTTCGAACCTGGGTCCTGTGCATGACAGGTAAGTGCTCTAGCTGCTGAGCAACCATCCCAGCCCTCAAACTACTGTCTTTTTAAAAAAAAGTTGTTGAGGAGTTGTGTTGTTGTTCAATCATAACATGTATGAGTATGTAGTAAGAGTGTGATACACTCCTGACCCTAATACAGAATCACCCCACATCATCCTAGTCTCTTGACTCTTCTATGTTTTCCCCTATAATAGATATAAATGTTTCTATATATATAAATGCTTTCTATATAGATAAATGTTATACATATATATATTTGTGCATTTTCTAGAATTAAATGATTCCTTAAATATTATTTGGCTACTTGGGGGAGTAAAGAATAAGCTACATTATTGATTCCCCCTAGTTCCTTCCCTATCATCCCTCCCTTTCCTCTCCCTCCTGTCTCTTCCGTTTGCCCCCTTACCTTACATATCTATGGTTCCCCTAGATCATGTGTTGCTTCGACTTTGGTGAGTCTAGTACATGAGCTTGACCTTTCACCTAAGGCTGGGTTTTGCTCTAACCTCCACAAATAAGCGAAAACATTTGACCCTTGAGTCTCTGGGTTTAGCTAATTTACCTTCAAAGGCTGTTATATAGCTGTTTCTAATAGCTGAGTAGAACGCCACAGTGTGTGTGTGTGTGTGTGTGTGTGTGTGTGTGTGTTTGTGTGTATCACAGCTTTTGGATCCATTCATCTAGTAAAGGGCATCTGGGTTGATTCCATAATTTAGTTATTGTACATTGAGCTGTTATAAACGTTGATTTTGCTGTGTCACTTATGTATTGATTCTAGCTATTCTGGGAAAATACCCAGAAGAGGGATAGCTGGGTTGTATGGTGGATCCATCCCTATTTTTTTTTTTAAACAGAGAGAGGGACAGTGAGAGAGAGACAGAGAGAGAGAGAGAATGAATCAATTTTATTTAGTTTTTCAAGTGGCTTTCATTGCTCCAACACTTTCATTGTGTACGTGGTACTGGCATTCGATCCTGCATCCTTGTGCATGCAGGCAAGCAATCTAACCATTGAGCCACTGCTCCAGTCCCCATCCCTAATTTTTTGAGGAGTCTCCACACTGCTTTCCAGAGTGGCTGTACCAGTCTATAGTTCCACCAACAGTGTGCTAGTGTTCCTATCTCCCTACAACCCCTCCAGCATTTGTTTTTTTTTTAAAAAATAGCTTCTTTTTTTAAAATTAGAAGTATATAGAGATACAGTTGAGGGGGAAACATTATCAAAACATTAGCAATCAATGGATATAAACTTTGTTATCCAGGGGAAATGCCAAAACATGGATAACCACCTTGGGTTTTACCTGTTGCAGTTTCCCCCAGAAGAACTCATGC
>PVKS010043321.1:0-14946 GCA_004027875.1 Aplodontia rufa | reverse complement strand
TGAGGGACATCTGGGTTGGTTCCATAATTTAGCTATTGTAAATTGAGCTGCTATGAACATAGATTTTGCTGTGTCACTGTAATGTGCAGTTTCTAACTCCTCTGGGAAAACACCCAGAAGAGGGATAGCTGGTTTGTATGGTAGATCCAATGCTAATTTTTTGAGGCATCTCCACACTGCTTTCCAGAGTGGCTCTACTAGTCTGCAGTTCCACCAACAGTGTGTTAGTGTTCCCATCTCCCCACAACCCCTCCAGCATCTGTTGCTGTTTCCTACATTTATAACTACTTTGGAAATAAGTTATAAATAACTACTTTGGAAATAAAAAGTGAGGCAGTGATTCTGTAGTCATTCAGATAATTGCAATATCCATCCCCAAATGCCACAATGGAAGCAAGGTGGCAATGGAGACAGTAGCACTTCTTGGCAGCTACTATGTTCCAAACATTATACATATGCCAACTCAGCAGGGCCTGACAACCATCCTAGGAACACAGTATATTTTCCAAAACTGGACACTGAAGCTTAGAAACAGTATGAAGGTCACCAGAGATAATAAGTGATAGTCCAGATGTGTGCCTACATCTGTCCGAGTACAAAACCCATGCTTTCTGCATTAAAGGCAGAAAATTACAGCCTATAAAAATGCAGCTAGCCAATAACTCTCCCCTACACTACCTGATATTCTTCAGGCTCCTCTGCCACGTGGCCCAAAATGTTAACAGTTGGGGATCTAAGTGAAATCATCTGAAGATGCAATACCCCTAGTGGGATTAAGCAGACTATCAATCATTACCCTAAGTTAATGGATTTGTTTAATCTGATTGTTTTCTTATCACAAAATTAAAATCTGTCTGAGAAAAGAGAAGATGCTAGTTTGTGTAATGGGAAAAGGAAAATGTAGAAACAATAGTTTCCATTGGGGGTTTCAAGCCTAAAATTCCACAGGCAGAAAAGACAATGAGTGAAGAAGGCTGACAGGGTCTGGCCCACAGGGACAGCCACTCCTGTCAAGGATGGCAGCAATGCTTCCAGATGCTGAAGGTCTGGACCTATGAAAAGACTCTGTTTAATGTTTAAATGTTGTCTACAAAGTCAACTTATTTTTTTCAACACCATATATTCCAAGCTCCCCCTGAAAATGGTCAAACTGTGTTACTATGACCAAAATACCTGACAAGAACAACTTGGAGGAGGGAAAATTTATTTGGGGGTCATCATTTCATAGATCTCAGTCCATAGGCAACCAAGTCCATTGTTCTGGACCAAAGGTGAGGCAGCACATCAGCCCCAAAAGGTGTGGTGAAGGACAGCAGCTCACCTTGTGATGGCCTGGAAATATGGGCAAGGGGAGGACACAGGGAAGATGCACCCTTCTGGGGCATGCCCCAAATGACCTTTCTCCTCCAGTCACATTTGACCTGCCTACTGTTACAACCCAGTCCATTCAAACCAGGATGAACTGATTAGGCTACAGCTCTCATCGTCCAAACAATTCACCTCCAAACATTCTGGCAATAACACGGGAGCTTTTGGGGGACACCACATACCCAAACTATAACATATAGGTTCTGAACTACATGTCACAAAGGTGTTACTCATAGACAATTGAGAGAATTGCTTGCTTGGAAAGACCCACGCTTAGAGAAGAATGAAAGTAAAGAAGACATCAGAACATAGTACAAGACCCTCATGCTTAGGAGGGAGATGGAGAGGGCGGAGGATGGTGAAAGGCAAGGAGGGAGGGGAAGTAGAAGGTCACTGAAATCAAACTTTTTTTCTTTTTTTTTTTTTGCAAAAGAAACACATTTATTGAAGACATGTGTCCAGTACATTTTATCTGATGGGATGTTGAGGATTTGATTCCACTGGCCTAGGTAAGCTCTGTCCTCAGCAAGTTAAAGACTCGATCAAACTTTTTTTAATGCAGTTGGCTCAGGCTGACTTGTTCTTGCCCATTTCGGCACTGCATCAAGCAAAAACAAAGTCTGATAGGGAAAAGCTATTTGTGCCCGAATAAACTTCATTACTTTGCTAAACGTCTTTACTGGATTTCATTTGATCCTCGTCATTCTCAATTCAATATTGCACTCGGCCACCTTAACCTTTTAAAAGGAGTTTTATTGATGGTGTGTTATGCAGACATTAACATTTCTCCAAAAAAAAAAAAAAACAACAAAATAGAAAGAATTAAATTGCTTTGCTTAGCGATCTTAATTATCTGGAATAATTAGCTTCAGTCAATTCTCCTACAAGAGCTCTCCAGAGAAATCAGTGTTTGGGGAGAAAGAAAGAAAGGCGGGAAACCAAGCTTGGGACGAAAGCAAGCATTTGGCAAGTTACTTGGAAATTTCTAATTAACCCCGAGAGTGAAGCTGACAATCCAAATCACTTTCTTAGTGCTTAATTATTAAAAGCAAATAAAGAAAGTAAATATTCAGCGAGTTAGTCTATTGGGCTCTGGAAAATAGGAGTCACGTTGTGCTAACATACTCAATAATCCCCAAACATACAGGCACATACAGGCACATATGTGCTCCCTAATCTCTGCTTAAGATATTCTTCCATACTGACTCTGCTTAAAAATGCCACCAGTCAGCCCTCTGTGATGTGTCCCCACCCACCCCCTTCTTGAGCAGAGAAAACCATTCTCTGCTCTCTGCTTCCATAGGCCTTTTATAATTCTACTGTGTATTCATCAGGTAACTGTATGCTGCAGCCCCAAGATGGTAAGCAAGGTAAGATTTAGTTCAGTGTGTATTCATCTCTATTTTCGGTACCTAGAATATCTGGAATAGAGGAGGTGCTTGGTAAATGTGGGTTGAACACACAACATTTTTTGTACAAAGTCTAATGTGTAGTAGAAACTCAGTAAATCCTCCCTTTTTTCTTCCTTTCCTCCCTCCCTTCTTTTCTTTTTTCTTTCTTCCTACCTTCGTTCCTTCTCTTTTTCTTCTTTCCCATTCCTTCCTTCATTTCTTTCTATTTTTCTTTCTGCTTTTTTTATTTTTTATTGGTGCATTAATTTATCTCTTCACATTTAGATTCTACCATCAGATTTCAGAGCCGCTGGACCCAAGCAACAGTGTCCTTCTATGTGAGTTTTTGTCAATTTTGACTCATGATCGTTTTTCTTTCAACCAGACAATGAAAGTACAGTGGAGTGGCTGAGAAACCCAATACAGGGGTAGCATGGGGTATTCCATGCAGAACCATTGAAAAAGAAGATTCTTGATTTTTAGGCACTGATCTTGGGCTGCAATATGTGAAAGTGAAGGTCTCAAAAGATTTGAAAAGAGCCTGGGACAGGAGGGAAGGAGGAGAAGAAGAAAACTCAATGATAGCTCGATGCACTTATTGTCTGTAGATGTAATTCCTGGTGATTTTCAAAATCAGCATGTGTGTTAGGTAGGAGTTCTGGGCCACCAAGATGGCAGAGGCAGGGTATAATAAAAATGATGCTGGAGGACAAGACAAGGAAATGAGTCACCATGTCCCAGTTTACGCTAAATCCCATTACCATGACAACTCCCACCACTGAGGATTTATTGCCCATAACTCCCTCCATAGTTTCAGTAAATGACCAATGGAGGTAAAATTGACAGTGTTCTAATAAGGTTTTCTAAAGTAACCAATGGGGGAAGATTGGACACTATTCTAATCAGGTATTATAAGGTAACCAACGGGAACAAATAGGGTCAGATCATTTATTCCAGTCTGTATAGGAAAGAGAATGCCTCACAGCCCAGCATGTAAGACTCTAATTTCCAGACGCTGGGGCCTTGAGCCTCTCTTTCCTGCACAGTCCACTCCACTCTACCTTACGGAATGCTACTTTCACCTACACCTTCAATAACTTTGTCTGGTATTTCTGTGCGTCTTGCTCAATTCTTTGTTCATGACACCAAGGACCTGGACCCCAACTGGACACCCCAACAATAACATGTGTCTGCCTTGAAGACTGTGAGAATCTTGGCTATTTTTAAAATGTTTATCCCCAAATTCTAAGCTGCACCTTGAAGGCTAAGTAAAAATTCACTGGGTGAAGAAAGCATAAAGTTTTTTCAAAAAGAAGAAACAGCATAGTCCAGGGCATGGAAGATGGAAGGTCACGGTGGAGAAGGGACTCAAGAGAGACCATTTGACTGTCTACCACAGTAATGGCACTCTGCTACAATTCAGATAGAAAGCTGGTAAAATGTGAGCCAGGTGGGGTTAAAAGAGATATTTATAGCCATTGCTAATTTCTGGCCTTGGATGTGACTGAGAGGAAGTGACAGTCCCCAGCTCTGACCTCCTCTTTGGTCTCAGTCCTGGAATACATGGGCCCACACTTTCATCCTCATCTGGGTCCCACATGCACCCCAGACTCTGCTTGTACAATAATTTCCCTAAGCGACCTTTCCCATATGCCTTGTTTTCCTATAAATATTCTGCTAGTTGCACATCATTTTCCTAGTTGTTTCAGGCAAAAATCTTGTAAGTCATCTTTGATCCTCTTTTTCACCCTCCCACGCTGTCAATCAGCAGGTCCTGAAGACTTGGCCTCCTGACATTTCCAGAACCTCTGCCTTCTTCCCCATTCCCACCATCACTGAAGTCATCGTCATTTCCCCTACATAGACAGTTGCCACCCACCAGCCCCATAACCTCCAGTCTGGCTCTCCTTGACTTCCCCCTCCCCATGTATCACTCTTCTGCCAGACTGTGCAAGATAAAATCCAACCCCCTGAGACACACACGCAAGGACTCCTGGGCCCTGGCCCTGCCAACCTTTCCACTTGATATCTGCCCCCTTCTGCATTATACTTCTCACTCTGGGGACTCTGCGTGGCCTGGAGTTCCCCCCAACATTCTATGCAGTCCCTTCCCTCTGGGCTTTTCCTTCTTCCTGAACACTCTTCCCACTGTCCTTCATCTGGTTCTTGCTAACCTTTCAACATTCACAATTTTGTTGTCTTCTTTCCCAAAAAATCATCCTTCCAAGACCAGACTCCTCTAGGGGCCTCCTCTGTGCTTCTGCAGCTCCTGCACACAGCTCTGCCTTTTACCTCTCATCATTAAACTGACATCCTCTGATTACGTGCGATCTGTCTCTGTAGGACCTGTGGGCTCCCTCAAGGACAGCTGCCACCAAGCCCTATCCGTCATGCTAGTCCGGATCGTAATGCGGTGCTTGGCACCCTGCAGTTGCCCATATGTCTGTTGAGCTTCACTCCGGGTCATACTCCCTGAGAGGGCTCTTTTGGCAAATAAAATGCTTAGCCTGAGCCAAGATGTGCTGCTCCCCAGACACAGAAAGGGAAGGTCAGAAGAACAGCAGCCCAGGGCTCTAGAGAGCTCTGGGGAGCTTTTGTTTTTGTTTTGCTTTTCTTTCTAAAAAGTGGACTGAGCACAAGCTCTGGAGTCTGAGCATATCTGAGTTGAAATCTTAGCTCTTCCACTATTAGCTATTATGACCATCAGAGAGATATATAATCTCTCTGGTCTTCAGGTGATTTAACTATAAAGTTAGGATTATTTGCTTAAATAGAAAAAAGGGGGAGAGAGCTTTGTAAAGTCCCTAGCACAGAAACTGGTACAATGTAAGTGCCCAATAAATGTTAGTTCTCTCTTTTTACCTCTTTATTTTTGGAGAAATAGAAGATCCCAGGTGCCTAGAATAGACTTACTTTGATTAGCAGGAACACACGAATTTTTCTTTTTTATATAACTTGAATTTGTTTTTCATTTAGCATTGCTAGCTATAATTATTGCTACAAATTAGTTTTCAGCTATTAAATCCCTACTATATGCCATGTATATGCAAGACCCTCAAGATCTTCTTAGTCCTCAAGGTAGTGATGCTGCTGTTGATAATGATGATAGTTCTTACTGAGTTCTTACTATGTGCTAAGAACTTTTCTGATTCTCCTCCAAGTATTAACTCATTAAGTCCTCATAGTAACCTTATGAGGCATATAGTATATATCCAATTTACATATGAGGAAACTGAGTCTCAAAATTGTTCAATAATTTGCCCAAGTTATATATAATGAAGTAGTGCTGGGTATAAAATTCAAGTTTGCCCAACACCAAGGAGTCTGTTTTTCTTTGTTTATTTGTTCCTTGTTTGTTTAAAGTTTGATTTTCTTGTGATTTTTCACCTTGCTATATGATCTCTCCAGGATTTTAGTACATAGTTTCAGTAAAAGTTAAATTGAGACCTTTGTTTTATTTTTAATATCCTTCCAGATATCCCCTCCTCCCCTTTTGGTAACTTTATGGTGCCCAATCAGCAAATAGTGTATTGAGCAGAAGAAACTCTGAATCATTCTGTCTTGAGCTGCTCAGTTAGACAACTGGAGCTACTGATGGTGACCTACAAGACAGAATAAATATTCCATGGTCTGTCTCCACAAATGCCTCCTATCTGATTTATTGAAAGATCAGTGTCTGGAAAGTGTCGTGATGTGCAACATTTTGTAACTGGCCTGTAACTTGCTTTCTGTGCGGTTTTGTACTTAAACATGGAGCTTGAATTATGGATTTGCTTTTACAAGGGCTGACTCTTTGGTCCAGAACTCTGAAAAATTAGGCTTAATTGTTCTTTCATCAAGAATTCTCTGTTTGCCTGATGAGTCTCAGGCCCTATGTAAGTCTGAGAACTCGGAGGTGATTAAATCAGTTTCTGCTCCTAAGATACCCACAGCCTTGTGGAGGAGAGTCACAAAGGAATTCACTTCATGCAAAGTGACAAAGAAAGTTCTCATCTATTTGGAGCTCCAGGACCCAAGGATTGTTCTTAGTGTGCTGCCCAGAGTCCCTGCTTCATTTTATCCTCAGAAATTGATTGGTCAGAAAATCCTTAGCCTAGAGTGGTGCAGCAGGCATGGGGACTCTGTGTGGTCTTGGCACTGAAGGCCACTTACCCTCACGTAGACTCTGCCACAGCCCAGCTCCCTGCCCGAGATGAGAAAGGGTTGGGCTATGTTTCTATGGGGTCAGATCTTCCTCTCTTGTTAGGGAACATTCCAACGTACACGTGCCATCCTCCCCCAACTCCGGCTCTCTGCACCATCCTCTCCCAGTCTACAAAGCACAGCACTGATTCTCCAGATGCACTGGAAGCTTCTGATCAAATATTAGCTCTTAGAATGTTAATAATTTACAAATGAACTACTGCTGATAAAAAGTCAGGGCCTCTGCTGCTGGGATACAGAAGGGCCTGATATGAATGCAGCTGCTCTCTTGGGTGGAGAGCAACGCAGCAAGGGAACCAGCTGGCTTCTTGATAAAAGTCTTCACAGGTGGGCAAGACACCTGTTCTCTCCCATATAGCAACAGGGATTTTGGGGAGTTTGAGAGTTTGATCAAACTACTAATTTCTTAGGTCAATAAAAGTCCAGTGATATATGTAGGCAATACTCTTTCTCTGGTGACACCCTGATAATGTCCACTCTTCAAGCCAGGAGGGACATGAAGGACATTCAACTACACATGCGGGCCACCTCATCCCACCACACCTGGCAAACAAATTCTCTACTGAGGTGTAGATTTCCCTGGATAGACAGGTGCCTCTATTGGATCCGCTGAAGAAGGAAGAACACAAAGACAACTTTCTTAAGCTATGTGGGAATACATGGGACTTCAGAGGTCACAAAGAGGAATGAGAAAAGAAAGTTAAGAACAGGAGAAGCTAAGAGCAGCTCGTGCATTTAGGAACTGGGAAAGGGAGCCTGTAGCAAGTGGATAGACCAGAATTATTGGTCTGGATAAGTGAAAGATGACCATATTCAACCTAGAATTAACAAGGAACACAGAAAGTTCAAGAGGATGATATGAACTTCTGCTGCAGGACAGAAATCACTAGGTTTGCACATGAAAAAATTGTTGTGCTGCAGGACGAGTATTTTCTCCCCTGCTCTGCTCCACTGTCTGGGCTGACACCCATGGAAGGTAAGTTAACAGAGAGAGCATTTAGTAATTTTAGTAATTTTCTCAGGTGGAAGATAAACTCATCTCACATAGTAATCCCTAATAGCTATGCTAAGAGGAAAACCCCTTTTGGCAGTGAGAAAGGTCAGACTATGCAATTGATTATGCTCTCCCCGCTCCACTGTCTAAAGCAGTATCCAGAAAAGCCCACACACAATCATATGCCCACAACACACAAGCTCACACACATTCACACTCTTGCAGGCGTACCCACGTAGTCAGATACACAGCCATGCTCAGACTTGCATCCACACTCACACATAACCACGATTCCACATGCAATATAATCACACCTGCTCACAGGGCGAATACACCTGTACTAATACATATGCCCATCTGGAAAAATGCCAGAAAGAATGAATGATCACACCTGAGGCTGGGAGAAGAGACGGAAGCCAAGGCCCAGTGCTGGTGAGGAGGATCTTAACCCTGTGCTTCTCTACGTCTGAAATGTCTTTCCAAACCATGTCCGCACCAGTTCTTACCTATCTAGGAGCCCTGCGTGGAGGGGCTGCCCAGCCCCTATCCTCTGGTAACTGCTTCCACTGCCCGGCTGGGAGTTTTAACAGCCATGTTCCAGGGAAAGCTCCTTTGCCTATAGCTAAGTGGTATAGGGAGGGACTGGACTCCTGACACTCAGCTTGTTTAAACATTTTGTATCTCCTAGAAATCAAAGATTTGACCCCTCCCCCAAAAAATGATGGCCACTGACTCAGACTTATAGGGGAACTCTCAAGGCAAGGGCCCCACAACAGGGTCCTGGGTATCTCTGTTTTTCCCCCTGCCAAGACTCACTTGTTGAGTTCTTCCATGGATTCCGTGAGACAGTAGTCTCCTTCATATGAACATCTTCTGTTACTAAAGCGCGATGATTTTTGTTTTCATTTACTTGCAAATAAAAGACTAATTCTTCATTCATCCTAATTCTATTCAAATGCTACTCCTACAGAGGCTCCAGCCAGAAGGGATTTCTTTATCAGCAAAACACCCACATTTTCATAGTTTTATTTTCTTCTCTCTGTATCGTTTCCTTCTCTCTTACCTTCAATATCAGACCATGAGGTTCTTGAAAGTATAAGCAGCATCTTACGGTTTAAGCTCACATGGCTCCTAGCGTAGCACCTTGCAAAAACCTGCTCTTGGTACTTATTAAACAAATGAGTAAATACCTGAAAGAATCAATATGGGAATGAACAAATGATCTCAGGTGATGACAGGTACCTCCTTTTATTTTTCCCCTAGAATGTATGGGATCATGACCCTCAAAACCAAACATTCTCACTTATGAATCAGTTCATTTTGTTTCGACACACGTTTGTTGGCAATCAACTCTGTGCCACACCCTATGTCAGCCATAGAGGATACAAAACTGAGAAGGATATGGACTCTGGTCTTAAAGAACCCATGGTCTCAGTGAACCAAGGGGGAGGAGATGAGGCAAAGGAACACAGCACTCACCTTGGGACACAGCCCTGTTCACCCTGTCCCTGGGAGCAGCAAAGGTAAGAAAGGCACATACCGCACATCCACTCCAATCTTGCAACAAGATCATATTAAAAGCTATTTTTCAAGCCTGAGTAAGATGTTTATGACCTGATAGACGAAGGCTGGCAAACTCATTTCATCATAAATATCGCAGCAGATAATATACTTCAGTATAAATGATTCATCTGCCTCTGCCAGGATCCTCGGAGTGAGTAATGCTCCTCCAATATGGGCTTCTTAAAGATAAACAAATTATGGGCCGTAATTACCCGAAGTTATTTCCTTTTTCATGAGCTTTTCTTCACCCTGATCACAGTTGGGGTGGGAAGATGAAAGACGCAATAGAGACTTAAAGAAGGAAAGGGAAGTGTCTGCTCCCCTTGCAGCGAGGCAGGAGGAAGTAAACGGCTGAAGAGAGAGAGATGGTGTTTTCCTTTCTCTTGAATGGAAGGATAGGCTTAGCAAGTAGGAAGACGTGCAGAAAGTGAGAGTTTAGGAAGGGTAGAAAGTGGTGGTTTCTCAAGCATATGCATCTTTAGAAGATGGCCGATGACACAAGAGACATTCTCCCTCATTCTTTCTCTGACACAAAAATCACACACATCTGGACACATGTTATGCAAAAACATAATTCCACATCTCCAAACTGCCCCCCACCACAGAGTTCAGGCCCAAATTTTCATACTCTTTAAGCCCATTATGGCTTCTGGATTTGGTCCCTTTTCCTTTCTGATTGCAGTGTGTCTTAATCCATTTTGTGCCGCTGTAACAGAATGCCAGAAACTGGCTGATTTAATTAAGAACAGAAATTCATTTTGATCATGGTTCTGGAGGCTGGCAAGTCCACATAAAAGACTTCTTGCTGCATTACCCTATGGTGGAAGGAAGAAAGGCAAGAGAAGATGAGAGCAAGGTAGCAAGATAGGACCAAATTCCCTTTTCTAACAAGTCCACTCTTTTTTTTTTAAAGAGAGAAGGACAGTGAAAAGAGAGAGAGAGAGGAGAATCAATTTTTATTGAGTTTTTCACATGGCTTTTGATACTCTGACACTTAGTTGTGTACATGGGTGCTGGGGTTTGAACCCATGTACTTGCGCATGCCAGGCAAGCGCCGTAACCACCGAGCCACCTCTCCAGCCCTCCAAGTCCACTCTTAACAATAACCCATTTCCATGATGATTGCATTAATCTATTCATAAGGGTAGAGCCCTCGTCACCTAAATGCCTCTCATTAGACCCCACTAGCCAACACTGCTGCATTGAGGATTAAGTTTCCAACACATGAACTTTGGGGGACACATTCAAACCATAGCACTGTATTACCTATCTCTCTTCCAAAAGTCAATCTTAAGCTTTAATTTTACAAATCCTTCACCTCTTGATAATCTTGAATCTGTTCTCATCAATTATTCTACCAATGTGTTCCTGGACTTTTTTTTAATATTCATACTTGATAATCAAATCTTTTCTTCCACAAAAGACCATATTCCATTGAGTTAGTAGGTTCTGAGGGATCAGAGAAATGAGTCAATGTGGGAAGGAAGTGCAACATAAAAACTAATAAATCAGTGACTGGAGTGGTGGCTGGTAGTTGTGGTACTTGCCCAGCATGCAGTACAGGGGGGAGATGGGGAGATGGGGGGGAAGCAGACATCCAGGAAGAACACCCAGCTTTGACCACCAACAAATCACTTGCCCTCCAGGCAGGATGGAAGTGGTTTGCTTACTTTATTGATGAAGACCAGGAAGCACAGAGAGGTTAAAAGACTTGCCTGGGGCCATCTGGAGATAGAGGTTTTTCTGCAGTTCGTGAAGAAGGCAAACTAAGGTGAAAGTATCAAGTCAAAAGGGGGTCTACCTTTCACGAAATATTTACAAACTTCTATGCTATTGAGCTACTCTGCTGAGCAGAGAAGAGGCCTGCATGGCAATTGAGCTGTGAGTCCAACAGATGTGAGCTTTGCCCTCAGCAAATCAGGTTTCATCAGCTAAAACCTGATGCCAAAATCGCAATGGTGAGGTCAG
Source organism: Aplodontia rufa (assembly GCA_004027875.1). Classification (NCBI taxonomy): domain Eukaryota; kingdom Metazoa; phylum Chordata; class Mammalia; order Rodentia; family Aplodontiidae; genus Aplodontia; species Aplodontia rufa. The sequence continues at coordinate 3,459 of PVKS010043321.1, read as the reverse complement.
TGGTCTGAATCTGAGAAAAATGGGCTATGGAGAGAGCTATGCAGAGATCTAGTGACAAGTGTGTTCTTTTCCTGAGGCTGATACAAGAAAGTACCACAAGTAGATGCTTCAAGCAACATATTCTCTCGCAGTCCTGGAAGCTAGAAATCCAAAATCATGATATTAGCAGAGTTGCGTATTCTCTGACGACTCCAGGGAAGAACCCTTCCATGCCTCTTTTTGGCTTCTGGTTATTGCCAACAACCTTTGGGTGTTTCTTAGCTTACAGATGCATTACTCCAATTTCTGCCTCCATCACGCGCTTGGTGTTCTCCCTGGACTTGTCTGTTTTTATCTCTTCCCCTCTCCTTTTCAAGTTACTACCATATTGGATTTAAAGGTCCACTCTACTCCAGTATGATGTTATCTTAATTACCTCTACAATGATGCTATTTCCAAATAAGATTTCATTCTGTGGTTCCAAGTTGGACGTGAATTTTGAGGGAACACAATTTAACCTGGTACAAAAAGGAAATGAGAGCCAGACTGAGGAGCAAGACTGAGAAACTCAGAGAAAACTAGTGAAAGAAAGAGAGCAAGAGAAAGGAAGAGACAGACACAGAAGACAAAGGCAGAAACAAGATGAGATGGTGAGAAAGCAGAAACAAGTGAGCCAGAAAGAAGAGACAGAGGGGAGAGACAGAGAGAAGATGAGAAAAGGAGAAAAAGGGAAGGACGGGGCATCAGTGTAGCGGGAGGCACACGCTCACTCCTGCTGAGTGTGAGAGATGGAAATTCCTGTTCAAAGAATTCCCCTGCCCCACATACACACATTTCCTCTCACTAGCCACCCTCTGACTAGACAGCCTAAAGCTGTTACTGGGACCCAAACTACACCACGGAAGTGATTTGCATACTTTCTGTAAGAAACTCCAGCAAGGTGGGGCTCCTGAGAAGCCTTAGCAGCTCTCACATTCCCACCCCGTCCTCTGACTCTGGCTCCTGGGGCTTCCAAGTTTTAGAGTTGAGAACCTACGTGACAATGAAAAAAGAAAATCCCTCTATGAAAAAGCAGTTGCAGGGTGGTCTTCTGTGTTCATTTGTCTCCTCTGGAGAAGAAAATGGACTGGCCCCTTAGGAAATGTGATGACAGCTCCCCCTTGAGGAGTATATGACCCTGACCTCTAGCAAGCTGCTAAGGGTCAGTCTGCCCCCATTATTCATCCTACCAGATGTCATCCATTGTTATTCTTCAGATTCCATATCCAGATCTGATCTTTTCTAACTTCCTGGAGTTTCCCAAAGATCTCCAAAGGGAGACTACTCACATTAGCACTGGCTAAAACAGACATCAGGCAAGATGAATCATAAATTAACAGCAGGAAAGAGGCCATGGGGCTGGCAAGAGAGTTCCCATCTGTGTGGGGGAGGTGCATGTGTGCACACACATATGGGCAGGCTTTTGTGGAGAAGTAAGCAGAAGAAAGCCCAGCAATAAAGACTTAGCCATTACTAAGTTATAGAGCTCTAGAACCTTCTTTATCATTGGGACAACCACTCATTCATTTACAACACGTTAGAATAGGCAGAATTTGTGAACTAAGTCCTTGCTTTTATTTTCTTTTGCCATATGGAAAATTAATGAGTTTGGCTTTAGAATAATAGTTCCCACTCCCTCCTTGTCATAGAAACCCTCATTTAAAATGAAGGAGTCTTTCCAGGAGAATTTTCCACATCAGCCAGTACTCCATTATGTGGCGGTATAAAGTAATTATCTAACTCTACAAAGATGTAGCATCTCTACATTTGAAACATCTGGGCTCCTAGGCTCCCCAGTTATCCTCCTACCCACAGCAGGAAAGACTGGCACACATACCCATCTCCAGGAACAGCCATGGGAAGAGTAATGAGTCAGTAGATGACTCTACACCGCCACATATTGGAGTACATGTCTTGGTTGTTAGAGTAGCTATTATTCTTTCATTTCATCTCCTGATTTACTCATTCATTTTTTTCTTCATCATATTTATAGAAGGCTACTGTGTGAGTCAGCTTTTCGTTGCTGTGTCAAAATACCTGAGAAAAATCAACTTGGAGGAGGAAAGATTTAATTCGGTTCACCGTTTCAGAGGTTTCAGTCCATGTCACTTGGCCCCATTGCTTTGGACTTTTGGTGAGCAGAACATCATGGTGGGATTTGTCCCCTCATGGTGGCTTGGAAGAGGGGTGAGGGGCAGACATAATCCCCAAGGGCGTGCCTCTGAGGATCCACTCCCTTCAAGTAGGTCCCACCTCCTACAGTTTCTACCACCTCTCAATAGTCCATTCAGCTATGAACTCCTCAACAGAATAATCCAATGATGAGGTTGGGGTTCTCATGATCCAGTCACTTCCCACCAGACCCACTTCTGAGCATTGCTGCATTGGGGAACAAGCCTTCAATATGAGCTGTAAGGAGACATTTCAGACCCAACTAATCAATAATAACTTTGTTAAACATGGAAGGTATTGATGGGTGTGGTGGTACACGCTTGTAATCCCAACGACTCGGGAGACCAAGGCAGGAGGACTGCAGGTTCAAAGCCAGCCTCAGCAACTTAGTGAGGCCTAAGCAATTTAGTAAGACCCTGTCTCAAAAACAAAAGGGGAGACTAGGAATGTGGCTCAGTGATTAAGCACTCCTGGGTTCAATCCCTGGTACCAAACACAAGAAAAAAATACTGAAGGTATCACACTGGAAAGAAATTCAGTTTCTAATTTTAATTCAGGGCAAAAGCAAAGAAAGAAAAAGAACCGCTAGAAACTGAGGGCCCATGGTTATAAACTGTAGGGATGGATTCTTCTAACCAAGGATAGACCCTTCTCATGTCCCACAGGGCTGGTGACCCTAGATGGAGTTACAGAAGAATGTTAGGGCCTCCTCCAATTTGAGGCCTCTCCTCTGCCAGCATCCAACATCCTCCCAATGATCTGCTGCCTGGAGACTCCCTTAATTCATTCTTAAAATGAACTGTGGCATTCCAACCAGTTGGCAGGACAAAAACCTCAAGGTCATGGCACTAAGAGAAAAGAAAAGTCTAAGAGGACTAAAAGCTTTGAAATTTGCAAAAGGAGATGGTTCTTCCTGGAACCCTGTCACAGAGGATACTGTAGGCCTGTGGGCACCTGTACTCACATCCTGTGGATGCTCTCTCCAGTAAGTACATGTGATGTTCTCTATCATCTGAGCCATAGTAATGCTCTTACTTGAAAGCTTCAGAGTCTAACTTAGGCTCTGCAGTCTGGAGGAGAGGAAGGGAAGTCAGAATACGATGGCTTCTCTCTCCCCATGCTTGGCTATGAGCCGAGAAGTTCTCTGCTGCACCCATCTGTCATGATGCTCTGCCTCATCTCAGGCCCAAAGTAACAGAGCCAGCTGATAGTGGCCTTCTGATAGTGGATATGAGGTGTCCCCCAAAACCTCAAGTATGAAACAATGCA
>PVKS010043320.1:0-14948 GCA_004027875.1 Aplodontia rufa | reverse complement strand
GGGGGGACGGGGAGGCCACGTGGTGAGGAGGGTGTGATGGGAGGTCACGTGGTGACGAGGGCGGGGACGGGGACTCTAGCTGCAGGCCAAGGATCCTTGGCAACTGCCGGAAACTACGAAGCAGGAAAAGGAAGGAAAACTCCCGGAGGATCTGGGGCAGCGCTGCTCGGCTTGGTCTGGTTTCTGGCACCAGCGCTGAGGTGCGGGGCGCGCTCTGTCACCTTAAGCCACCGCTGTGAGCGTGTGGCGATGCATCCCGGGGTCTGGGCCCCGCGCAGCCCTCCTGGCTCCGCTCCATCGCGCGTGCGTGCGTGGGGCGCGTCCACAGCGACGGCCGCACCCACTCACCTGTGCCCGGGCGGAGGCCAGGACACCTGGATCCCTTCCGTGCATGGCTTTGCCCCGTGGGCAGCGTGGGCTCCTCGCAGCGTGGCGGTCTCGAGGCTGTGGGGCTTTTACACGGATGACTGGGAAGTCAGCGCTCGGCTGAGAGAATTACCAGACTGCACTTGGAGGCCACAGGCGGGGAGGCAGCTTGGAGGAGGCCAGCAGACAGCCTCCACGGCAGGGGCCTCAAATGCTTGGGCCCTAAAACCTGACCTCTAATTCCAGGCGCCTTCAGACACCGACTCCACCGTGGATCCCCACATGCATCCTCCCGAAGAGGATGCTAAAGAGAATGGCAGACTTGGTTTGGTTCACTGCTAAAAAAATTTTTATTTACATATAAAATAAATAGTGCATAATTGATAATAACAATAATAACAGTAGCAAAAATATTAATTAAACCACCAAGAGACAACTGAGTGAGACTCCCAGCTCTTGGTTGGGCCTGGACCTGGAATTCTGTTCTCTCCTGTGCCGACCTGCAATTTCCCCCAACTTTCCTCCCGTAATTCTCAGGAAAACTTGGTGAGATAGGATTTTTCTGGTGTGGGGGGATTGAACACAGGGGCGATTAACCACTGAGTCACATCCCAGCCCTTTTTCATATTGATTTTGAGACAGGGTCTCGCAAAGTTGCTGAGGCTGGCTCTGAACTTGCCATCCTCCTGCCTCAGCCTCCAGAGTTTCTGGGATTACAGGCGTGTGCCACCGTGCCCTGCAGATGTCTTTTGAATGGGAAAACTGAGGCCCAGAGGACCTCACTGGCACACAAGCCCACAGGGAGCTGAGGTAAACTGGTACCCTGGATCCAGCCAGGGGTTCGGGTTCTTGGGATTCAGGTCCAGAGAAGAATGCCTCCCCACAGTCTCACGGTGGTGAGCACCGTGATGGTGAGGCTGAGGTGCACAGGGCCAGGCTGGTGGGCGGCGCCACCTGTGCGGTACTGGCCGTCTTGGACTGGGTGGTTACAGCCACTTCCAGCACAGCAGGACACATTGAGATGGGTCAGGCTGAAGGCGTCCGCCACGTGGGAGCCTTGGCACCAGGAAGCAGTGGCACAGCCTCTCACTGTGCGGCCAGGGCTCCCCATCCCTGAGGAAAGAGAAGAGTAAGTGAGTCCCAGCTCCTGGTTGGGCCTGGACACACCTTGCAGTGGGTGCCACATTCACGGCCACCAGGGAGAGCAGCCATTCTCCCAGTGTGGTCCAGGGACCCCTGGTAGTTCCTCGGAACCATTCCAAAAGTCTGAAGTCAAAATTATTCTTAGCATAATGTTAAATTTGGCTCTTTCACTCTCAAGTACACAGTTGAGTTTTTCAGAAACTCCAGGACACGTGATATTGCAAAGACTGATGCAGAAGCAGAAATGAGGATCCAGCTGTCTTCCATTAAGCCAGACTTTGAAGAGATTTGCAACACAGTAAAATGATGCTAATTTTCCTTTTTTTTATTTTTATTTTTTGATACTGGGGGTTGAACCTGTGGCCTCTCTAACACTGAGTCACATCCCCAGCCCTTTTTAATTTTTATTTTGACACAGGGTCTAAGTTGCTGAGGCTGGCCTTGAATCCTCCTGCCTCAGCCTCCCAAGTCACTGGGATTTCAGGCATAAGACACAGTGCCCAGATTTCATTTTTCTGTTTTAAAATATACTCATTTTCATTTTTAAAAGTGTCTTATGTTAAAATTTAATGAGAAAAAAATATGTAATGAGAGTTTTTTGTTATCCTAATAAGTAAAATATAAATTAATTATGGTTTTATAAATTAATAAACCTTTAAAATTTTTGTTTTAAATTTATGTATCTACAGCTAGTACTGTCGTAAACAATTTTTGAGAGGTGAAGGAGTTTGGAAGCCAAAATGTTTGCTTCTGCCAGGCACGGTGGCACACTCCTGTAATCCGAACGGCCCAGGAGGCTGAGGCAGGAGGACTGAAGGTTCAAAGTCAGCCTCAGCAACTCAGTAAGGCCCTAAGCAATTTAGCAAGACCCTGACTCAAAATAAAAAGGGCTGGGAATGTTGCTTAGTGGTTAAGCACCCAGGGGTTCAGTCAGTGGTACCAAAAAAAAAAAAGTTTTGTTTTTTATTTAAAAGGTGTTTTTAAATGCTAACCATTGGAATAGAGGACCTTCCCAAGATGTGAGAAGGCCATACGAAGTCCCACACACCTACAAGAAATCCTGCCCCCAAAGGAGGCATGCCTGCCTTTTCCACAGGAACAGCCCTCTTGGTTAAGTGCACCTGGAAGGGATTCTCTTGTGGAACCTTCTCACCCCCAGGAAGTGTCCCCTCCCAGCTCCCTAGTGGCCTCACCTTCAGTGCCTGTGGCTTCCAGGCAGTAATTCATGGGGCCACGGCAGTCGATGAGCGCAGTCTCTTCAGGGGAGCACCCGTGGGTGCTGTTGCCCTCGCAGCTGTGACACTGGATGCCATTTGGTGGCAGGTTTTGAAGCTCCAGGACTACGGAGACAAGATACCCAGAGCCCAAGGAAATGAGCAAGTGCCTCCCTCCCTGTCCTGCTCTCCCCCCCAGACTTCGCAGAGCCACCTTGTGGTCAGGAGCCTGAACAGCACTTTCCTTTACAGGTGGGTTCTGGAAGCTGAGGCCAGAAACCCAGCTCTCAGCTCCCTGGGAGCCCACGTCTGACCGGGCACCATGCCCAGCCCTGTGTAAGATGAAACACTCTCAGCCCTCTCAAGCTTACAATTTGGAGCGACACCATCAGCTATAGGAGGTACTGGCCACATGGGGTTACTTAAATTTAAATTAATCTGTATAAAATATAATTTAAAAATTCAGTTCCCTGGGGCTGGAGCTGTGGCTAGGTGGTTATGGCGCTTGCCTGGCAGGCACAAGGACGTGGGTTTGAACCCCAGCACCACGTGTGCAACAAAGTGTTGGAGCAATGAGAGCCACATGAAAAACTTCATTGTGTACGTGGTGCTGGGGTTTGAACCTGTGTCCTGGTGCATGCCAGGCAAGCGCGGTAACCGCTGAGCCACCGCTCCAGCCTCCCCAGCCCATTTTTAAATTTTTAATTTGAGACAGCATCTCGCTAAGTTGTTTACAGCCTTGGTAGGTTGCTGAGGCTGCTTTGAACTTGAGATCCTCCTGCCTCAGCCTCCTGAGTGACTAGGACTACAGGTGTGAGCCAGCTCTGGGTTTGATTCTCAGAGGAAGGGGGCGTCACTGAAGTGCTTGAGGAAGGACAGTGACCAGATTTACATTTGAAAATCACTCTTGCCAGGCGCAGTGGTGCATGCCTGTAACCCCCGCAGCTCTGGAAGCTGAGGCAGTTTGAAGCCAGCCTCAGCAACACAGCGAGGCCCTAAGCAACTCCAGAGACCCTGCCTCAAGATAAAAAATTTTTAAAAAGGGCTGGGAATGTGGTTCAGTGGTTAAGCGCCCCTGGGTTCAATCCCTGTTATCAAATAAATAAGCAAAGTCACTAGCTGCTGTGTTGCACGTGGCTGTAGGGTGGCAGGAGCGGTGGCAGGGAGACCCGTGAAGAGGAAGGCATGGTGGCTGGGCCCAGGGTGGCAGTGGAGGAGGTGAGCGGGGTGCGCGGCTTCAAGAGATGCCAGAGGCAGGAAGCCTGGGCCTCTGCGGGGATTGATGGTCTCCCTGAATTCCTGTGAAGCTCTCTGAGGAAAGGCCTGCTAGGCCCATATCTCAAAGACGTCAAAGACACCAAGAGCGAGGGAGTGGCGGGTGGCCAGGAGAGCCGGGTGGGCAGACCTCCCTGTCCCAGTCCCAGGCTTCACGCCAGTCCCCGTGCCCCTTACCTGGGCCTCTGTTGCATTTGGTGCTGTTACAGCACTTCAGGAAGTGGAAGGTGTGGTTGTTGTGGAAGCCGGCGGGGCCTGGGCAGCCAGGAAGGTGGCCGCAGCCCCGGGAGTGGCGCTCATCCCTTGGGCTTACTGTGGGGGTCGAGGAGAGAGGAGAGAGGGCAGCGGTCAGAGCGTGGCTGAGGGGCCTGGACTGGCTTTGCCCTTGCAGGAGGCGCTTGGCTATTCTCTGCTTCTCCCTTTATCCCTGTCAGTTTACCCAGGGTAGCCACGCAGCCAGCCAAAGACTACACATTCCAGCCTCCCTAGGTATCATCACGTGACAAAGTTCTGTCTAATGTGATATAATTGGAAGTGCTTTATGGGACTTTCAGAAAAGGAAAATGCTTACAAAAGGAGGAGTGGCCTCATTTTTCACCCTTCTTTTCCCCTTCCTACTTCCTGGAACTTGGACGTGACGCCTGGAGTTCTGGCAGCCATACTGGACTATGAGGCAGTCTTGGGAATGAGAGCGATAGGTAAGATTGGAGGAGACATCTGGGTTGCTGGTGGCCCTGGAACTTTCCTCACGGCCCTGGACTACCAATCACCGGAGTTTTTGAGAGAGAAAAAATTATATCCCTTGCTTAAATCTCTGTTATTTTGGAGTCTCTGATACGTGCAGTTTTGGGGAGAAGTGAGGCAGGGAGGAGGAGTTTCTGGCAGCTGGGCGCTCACCTTCCAGGCCTCTGTGGGTCACCACCTCTACACACTGTTCTCCAGGGTGGCGGCATTGCAAGCTCTGCTCCCGGCCCCTCTCGCAGCTCAAGTCCGCTGAGGTGCAGGAGACACATTCAAGGTAACGGCCGAAGGGAAAAGTGCGGGACCGGCCTGTTGGAAGAGGGACGAGGGGTGAGACTCCAGGGGCTGAGTCCTGGAGCTTCAGCTCCCTCGAGGATGGCCTCAGCCTCAGTTTCCCTTCATTCTGCTTCTCAGTCGACCATTTCACTCCCCCATCTTTCATTTGCAGCCCGAGGGCCTGTCCTGCTCAGATCTCCTTCAACTCCAGCTTCCTCCCTGGCACCGCCATCCCCACCCAGTGCATCCCCACATGGCCCTAGAAAGATGTCTCTTATTTATTTATTTTTGGTACCAGGGATTGAACCCAGGGGTGTTTAACCACTCAGCCACACTCCCAGCCCTTTTTATTTTTATTTTGAAACAGGATCTTGCTAAGTTGCTGAGGCTGAACATGCGATCCTCCTGCCTCAGCCTCCTAAGCTGCTAGGATTACAGGTGTGTGCCACCACATCTGGCTCCTAGACAGATGTTTCTAATACTCATGTCAGACCATGTCTTTTCCTCTGCTCAAAGCCCTTCTGGGGCTCCCTGCTGCACTTAGAATAAAATCCAAGATCCTGAGTGCAACATTCAAGCCCTATTATAGACTGGGTCCTAGCCACCTCTCCTGCCTCATCTCCTTCCAGCAGTTCTCAGACTATGCCACCTTGACCTCCCACAGTCCCCAAATACACATGTGGACTGGCTTCCAGGCCTGTACTTACTCTGTTGCTGACTCTCCCTTGCTTCCTCCTTTCCTGACCTCTACTCTTCTTCAGGGGTCATCTCCCACCTCACCTCCTCCAGGAAGCCCTCCCCGACCCACAATTCTGGATCAGGTGCCCTCGTTGAGCTCCTCCTAGAGACTCCCCAATTCCTCCCATCCCACCCTGCCCACTCTGGCTCATCACTCGCTGGTGACAGCTCAGCCTCCCCTACAAAATCAGGAGTCCCAGGAAGGCAGGGCCAGGGCTGTCTTGATTACAACTTGGCCAGAGAAAAGATAGTCAATAAATGTTGTTAAACGAGCGAATCAGCAATTACTGGAAACTCTTCTGTTGCTCCCTGTGGTGGCCAGTCTCCACGGTGGCCTTCCGTGACTTCCGCTTCCTAGCATTCAGGTCCTTGAGGAGTCTCCTACTCTATAGTGTGGCACCAACAGGACTCTGCCAAAGCACTGGCTTCTGCCTTCTGCGGCTAAATCACAAAAGACGTTGCAGCTTCTGCCTGGTCCCCCGCTCAGACCGCTTGCTCTGGTGGAGGCCAGCTGCCATGTTGTAGGGACACTCGAGCAGCTATGGAGGCTTCTATGTGCGTGGGTGGGGACCCAGACCTTTGCCAAAGCCCTGGGATGAGAGCGTGCCTGGGGTGAGGTCATCTTGACGGACTTCAGATAACAGCAGCCCTAGCTGATATCTCGACTGCACTAAAGACCCTAAGTCAGAGCCACCTTGCTAAGCCACTCTGGGATTCCTTGAGCTCCAGATACTTTGTAAAATAATACATGCCTTTTGTACCAGGGATTATTAAACCTGGGGCACTTAACCACTGAGCCACATCCCCAACCCTTTTAAAAATTTTTTGACAGACTCTCATTCAGTTGCTCAGAGCCTCACTAAATTGCTGGGGCTGGCCTCGAGTTTGTGATCCTCCTGCCTCAGCCTCCTGAGCTGCTGGGATTACAGGCATGTGCCACTGCATCCAGCACATGCCCATTTTTGTTTTAAACTTTTCGGCAATCTGTAATACAGCAACAGACAACTCATATGCTACCTAATTGTCTGAGAGATCAAAGCCTCCCCTAATTGATCCAGGACAGCTTTGCCTTTCATACGAACCTTCTGGTCCAAGCCAGCTGGATCAGTTACTTTTTCCTGGAAACACTGGGTCCTTCCTGTGCCCAGGCCTTGGCTCACACCGTTTCCCAGACTGGCATGCCCTCGCCTTCCGGACCCAAGACATCCCAGCTGAGCTGGGGCCAAGACTTAAGGAAGGGAGAGGACTGTGAGCCAAGGCCCTCAACTGGCAGCTAGCTGTGACGAGGTGAGTCACTCCTCTCCCTCGAAGAGGAATACCTAGAAGGCCAGGAGCCCACGTCTCCTCACGCAGATTCGTGAAGAACGAAAACACCAGCTTCCAGGGTGGCCGAGACAGCCGCCCCACCCCACGTCGGGTCTCCCTGTGGACCCTTCTTCTCGGGCCACTCTTTTCAGGACTCAGTCTGAGGCCCTTCTCCCTTCTCACGTTGTAGATTCTCTCCCGTGTCACCTGTCAACACGGCTTCATTTTTGTCCATCTGCTGGTCACGTACAAACTTCTCTCCAAGAGTCTGAGCTCCAGACCCACACACCAAGCTGTTTCTGGGACTCCCCAGAAACCCCTGAAGCTCTACCTGCCCTGCTGTGGTTTGGCTGCAGTTTCTCCCCCATGGGTTCATGTGTTAGAAGTTTGTCCTCAGCGTGGTGATGTAAGAGGTGGGGCCAGGCGCAGTGGTGCACCCTGTAATCCCAGCAGCTGGGGAGGCTGAGGCAGGAGGATCACAGGTTCAAAGCCAGCCTCGGCAACCAAGCAAGGCTCTAAGCAACTTAGCGAGACCCTGTCTCAAAATTAAATATATAAAATGAAAAGGGTTGAGGATGTGGCTCAGTGGTAAAGCGTCCCTAGGTTCAATCCCTACTACCAGGAAAAAAGAAAAGAGAGGGGCTGGAGTGGTGGCTCAGAGGTTGCAGCGCTTGCCTGGCATGCGTGAGGACACAGGTTCAAACCCCAGCACCACATACACAACCAAGTGTCCGAGAAACAAAGGTCAGATGGAAATCTAATTAAAATTGATTATCTCTTTAAAAAAAAAAAAGAACTTGGACCTAGCAGGAAGTGGTTAGATCACTGGGCCACTGCCCTTGTAAAGGGACTAACTTGGTTCTTGTGGGACCCCCAGTTTCTAAGTGAGTTGGTATAAAGAGCGAGCCTGGTCCCTCCCCTAGCTCTGACTTCCTGTCTTGCTATGAGCTCTCTCACACGCTCCTGTCATGTGGCCATCACCCAGAAGCTGATTCAGCCAAGCTGGTACCATGCTGTTTAGAATTTCTGCCTCTAAAGCTGGGAGCGAAATAGAACTTTATTTATAAAGTACCCAGACTCAGGTATTTCATTATAGTAACAGAATACTGACTAGCTCATGTCCAGAACTAAATTCTCCATCCCTGCCCCAGATCTGCTCCTTCTGAATCCCACATTACTACTGTGGCTCTATTCAGTACTCTAGGGCAAAAACCTGGCAAGGCCCTCACTCCGCCACATCTATGCCTTGGTCTGGACACTTCTACCATCCTGTCTTCTAGTTTGTTTTGTTGCAGTGCCTGGGATTGAACCCAGGGCCTTGTGCAGGCTGGGCAATGCCCTACAACTGAGTTACATTTCCAGACCTTTTCATTTTATTTTGAGACAGGGTCTCCCTAAGTTGCTGAGGCTGGCCTTGAACATGTGATCCTCCTGCTTCAGCCTCCGCAGTTGCTGGGATTATAGGCATGCACCGCTGGGCCTGGCCAGAATCCTTTTTAAATTGCCCAGCCTATGTTCTCGTTCTTGAATCCTTTGGCTCTGCTGTTTCTAATCTCTACTAAGCACATCCAGAGAGTTCTTCATTTCGGTCAGTGTTTTATATTTCCTATGTGACTGTCTTCAGAAATGGATTTTGGACAAGGCACCGTGGTTCACACCTGTAATCTCAGCTTCCCGGGAGGCTGGGAAGGAGGATCCCAAGTCTGAGACTAGCCTGTGCAATTTAGAAAAACCTCTTCTCAAAATAAAACTTAGGCGGGGACGGAGGAAAGGGGGGGATCTAGGGAGACAATCAACAATGTAGCATGCTCGTTACCCCCCTGAGAATTCAAGGAATACTTACAATCATTTAATTGTGGACAATCACAACCTAAACTTTTATATCACCTGTAGGGGTGAAATATAGAGGAATCAACAGACTTAGGTGTGGGCAGTGTGGGGGTAAATCTGGTTGAGGAATAAATGCATATCATATTGTTACTTTATATGCATTTATGATTGTACAATAACTCAACTCCTTAATAAAAAAATAAAAAATAAATAAAATTTAAAACGTTGGGTGGGGTTAGCTCAGTGGTAGAGCACTTGCATAGCATGTGTGAGACCCTGGCTTACATCCCCAGCACTGGAAGAAAAAAAAAAGGATTCCAGATGTTCAAATTTATCTTCCCTGTTCTTTTTTTTTTTTTTTTTTCATATCTGGGATTGAATCCAGGGGCACTTAACTACTGAGCTGCATCCCCAGCCCATTTTTTAAATTTTTGTTTTAAGACAGGGTCTCACGAAGTTGCTTAGGACCTCGTTAAGTTGCTGAGGCTGACCTTGAACTTGTGGTCCTCCTGCCTCAGCCTCCCAAGCCACCAGGATCACAGGTGTCCTCATCCCCTTTAAAGAAATTTTTTAAAATTGAAGTTAGGGCCTCACACATGCTAGGCAAGTACTCTACAACTAAGCTATATCCCCCTCCTTTTTTTGGCAGTGCCGGGGATGGAATCCATGTGCTAGGCAGACACTCTACCACTGAGCTAGGTCCCCAGTCTTGGATGGGGCTTTTTAAGGGCTGGTCCATTTCAGTTGTGCTCTTACCCCTGGGGTGAGGTCTCAGAGGGACGCCTGGGGCGGTTTCCAAGGACTCTCTAGCTTGGCACCACAGCATCGCGTGCCTGCTGGGAGCCTGGCTCGGGCCGTGGCTTCCCAGCTATCTTTTGCTGAGTTTCTTGAAGTCTCACCCTACGTGTGCGCAGCTTGCCAAGGGCTCGAGGGAGATATATTTGCAGATTCGGGGACTCCCTTTTCTGTGGTCCCATCTATTCCAGGATTGTTCTACTTCCCATTTGCCAGACACTCTGGCACCGCCACCTCCATCCTGTCTTCGCAGTCTAGCGACTCTGCGGGACCCATTTCCCTTTCGCAGCTGCGAGCTGCGAAGAGCACCGGGGAAAGCCAGGTTGCCTGCAAATCTCAACTTCTGGGCTCCGCTTGTTTCAAAGACCACAGAGCCTCAAGTTCCTCCCGCCTGGCTGCTCTCCAGTGTCTTCCAACAGCTGTCCGTCCTTGGTCCATTGTGCACAGCTGTCACTGGCAGGAGCGTTCCTCTGGTACAAGGGACTGCACCACGGTTGGAGCTGCACGTCTCCTTCCCTCATTTCCCCATCACCAAGGCTCGCACCCACCGGCCAGAGAGCTCTTCCACCCGGTCGCTTCTCCCCGTCCACACCGCTGACGCCCTTGCCCAGCCATCCTCTTCCTCACACAACCTCACCCACCCCCAAGTTGGTTTCCCCTCATCTACTCTTTTTTTGGTACCAGGGATTGAACCGAGGGGCACTTAACCACTGAGCCACATCCCCAGACCTTCTTCATATTTTACTTTGAGGCAGAGTCTCACTAAGTTGCTGAGGCTGGCCTCGAACTTGCAATCCTCCTGCCTCAGCCTCCTAAGCTGCAGGGATGACAGTCCCCTTATCTACTCTTGCTTCCCTCCAATCCATCTCCCATCCTGAGGGCAGAATAATCAGTAAAAACCCAAATGTGATGATGGCATTTCCTCCTTGGGACCCCTCCATGATCTCCTGCTGTTCCCAGCAAGTCTGTATTCCTCAGCTCAGGACGTGAGGCCCTGTGGAATCTGACCCTTCCAAGTCACCAGCTCATCTCCTCCTGAATTTTCCTTCCTCCAGCCATACCCCCTCCTGCCCTTCTCTGGACCTTTGAATCTGTTGCTCAGGGGCCAGCTCCGTGGCTGCTTCCTCTAGGAGCCCCTGCTGAGCTCAGTGGAGCTTCCCCGCTGAGGTCCCACAGCCCCTGCTTCTCTCAGCCCCGCCTGACCCCTCGGCCAGGCCTCTCCAACCCAGTCCTGACTACTCCCAGCAGTCACCACTATCGTCCCATCACACACACGGAGCTGTGAGTCCCACCGAGGCAAGGCCCATGCCTGTCTTTTTTTTAATTTAATTTATTTTTTAAACTAGCCTTTATTTCTCCAACACCTAATTATGTACCTAGTGCAGGGGATTGAACCCAGGTCCTCGTGCATGCCAGGCAAGTGCTCCAACCGCTGAGCAACCCCTCCAGCCCCCCAAACCTGTCCTGATCAGTTCCATGTCCCCAGCATTACATAAGTACAAGGTGTGGTTTAACCAACAATTCCAAGTTGACAGAGCCAGGTGAGATGGCACTCGAAGTGGAGATGGAGGCATATGAATTATCAGACTTCGGAATTGACAGCTGCTGCCCCAAGCTCCTTGTGGACCCCAACCATGCCCAACTTTCTCCTAGAGGGTTCGTGTCCCCATGGTCCATCCAGTCTATCAAGGGCCCTCCTGGGATCTGCTCCGGCACTGACCACTATTGCTAAATACCTTGATGGTCATCTCTGACTAGATGCCTTGCTTAGCTCCAGCTATTACTGCTTTCCTTAAACATATCTGCCCGAGAGAGGAAGCCAGTTTCTTCTTCTCTGACATTTCCTTAAAAATCACCAGGCACAGTAGGGCATGCCTACAATCCCAGTGACTCAGGAGGCTGAGGCAGGAGGATTACAAGTTTGAGGCCAGACTCAGCAATTTACCAAGACCTTCAGTATCTAAATAAATTAATAAATAGTATAGGGGATGTAGCTCAGGGGGAAAGTGTCTCTGGGTTCACTCTCTAGTACCTAAATATGTACACACATACTCTGCATGACGCTTCCTCAAAAATGTACTTCTGACTCAACCCTGCTACCAGCTAAAAGTTTGTGGTTAGGATGGAAGGAAATCAGGCTGAATCAGGAGGGACAAAGAAGGAAAACCTAGTGCTTGCTAATGTCACTGTGACTATACCTTAATCAACTTCCTTCCTTATGAGGGCCAGAAAGAGGAATCTCCACTGACACAGTATAAGTCCCTTTCTTCCCCACCCTTTCTTCTGTGGGAATCTGGGAGAATTTGATTCTTTCTAAGTATTTTTCTAGTGACTGGAGCCCAAAGCCATGGAGCTTAGTGAAAGGGCTTATGGAATTTCTACACTTTCTTTTTTTTTTTTTTTTCTGTCCAAGTCAAGGAGCACAGAACTTTCCCAGCTCACTGCAATGCAACCTGTCTTATCCTGCCGTCTTTTCTTCTCTCTCTCCCTCTGAGACAGGTCTCACTATGTGGCTCAGGCTGTTCTCCAGTTCTTGGGCACAAATGATCTTCCTGCCTCGGCCTCCCAAATAGCTGAGGCTACAGGAGTGCGTCATTTCCTTTCCTCTATTGACTTCCCTTAAGAACTTTGAGTCTCTGCTTATGGCTTGGCCCTCAGCATCTATTGCTTAGACCGTGGAAGAATGAGATGAAAACACACCGCAACACACCTCATCTACCTCTCAAGCACGCGTGTGCGTCTATTAAGAGCATGTGTAGGGTTTTTTTGTTTTTGTTTTTTTTTTTTTTTTTGAGGCAGGGTCTCACTAAGTTGTTTAGGGCCTAAGTTGCTGAGGCTAGCCTTGAACTTGTGATCCTCCCACCTCAGCCTCCTGAGTTGCTGAGACTATAGGTGGGCGCCACCGTGCCCAGCCATGCGTCATGTCTTATACAGAAAAACCAACCATGCAAATATGTGGGTCTACCATGAGTTCATAATTGGACTAGGACTGGGGATAGTTTGAGATGAGGATGGAGTTAACTTGGGGATAGGTAGGAGTTGAAGACAGTGTTGGGGTCCAGTGAAGTTGGGACTGGGCTGGAGATGGTTGGGGTGGTGTAGGCAGGAAAGGATTGAGGTGATAGTGAGGTTGGGTGGCTGGGGGCTGGGGATGGTGAGGGATGCCCTACTCACCAGGCTTGGGCTGGTTGCACAGGTTGGATCCACACACGGTCTCCGTGAGGCTGATGATCTGCATGCCGGTCCGGTAGCTCATGGTCCTGTTGGTTTTCTCTGAGTGGGCACAGCCTCTCTCCACGACCTCCAATTCTTCTTCACTTGTGAGGAAGGTATCTTTAGTGCCCCAGAGGTGCCCCTGGGCCCAACCAACCTGTGACACTCCTAGTCACTCCCTGCCAGGCCCCCCTCTCATTAGAGTCCAACTGTGTGGTTTCTAAAGTTATTTCCCACCCCGCCTGCTCACATGGGGACCTTGCTGTCTCTTAGTGACACTATCACTGAGATGTACTGGAACCCATGAGGACACTGGTTCAAACCCCAGCACCACGTACATAGCGAAGTGCTGGAGCAACGAAAGCCACATGAAAAACTAAATAAAATTGATTCTCTCTTTCTCTGTTTGTCTCTCTCTCTTTCTCCCCCTCTCTCTTAAAAAAAAAAGTTAATAGAAAGAGGGGTTGTGATGTGGCTCAGTGGCTCAGCATGCATGAGGTCCTGGGTTCAATCCCCAGCAGTGCCCAGAAAAAAGAAAAAGGAAAGGTAAGGGAAGGCGTCACTCTCTGCAACGCGCCTCTGCCTTACACTTTTGAGAAGGATCTACCTGTAGACACCTGCAGCTTCAATTCCTTTATTTCCCATCATGTGATTATACCATGGTGTCTCTGCCGCAGACTGACTTGAGGTTGCTCCAGTTTCCCATAGCATGAACTCTGCTGCTAAGAACATTCTCACACAGCTGTCCCTGGGCATATGTGACCAAGGGTCTCTGGAGTTCGTACATCCCTAGGAGTTGAGCTGGTGGATATCGGGTACGCTACTCTTCATCTGCACTAAATATTGGCAAATGGCTCTGAGCAGCGTAGGTGCCAATTTACCTCCTGCCACGGGGTCTGCATGTCCACATCCTCACCAATCTGCATGTTGTCAATATTTGACTTTATTTTTGGTATTGGGGATGAAAGCCAGGCCCTTCTGATAAGAATGCTCTATCATTGAGCTACACCCCTAGCCACTGGAATTTTAAATGCCTGCCAATCCGGTGAGTGTGAAAAGGGTTCTCTCTCTCTCTCTCTCTCTCTCGATTGCATTTCCCTAATTTATGGTGAGAGCAGTTTCCTTAGTCACTTGTGGAGTTAAGGATTCTCACCTTCCCCATACGTGCAGGACTGTGGTCCTGCAAAGGGCCTGGTCAAGGGCGCACTCTTCCTGATGGCACCCGAGGCTGTCACACTTCATGCACTGCAGGCCCCGGGAGGCTGGAGGAGGGAAAGAGGGAAAGAAAAAGAGATATGTACCTGACATGTTTCATTTCAGGATCCTCCTTCCCGCCCCCACACCTTGCCCCAACAGCAGGACCATCTCCAGGCCCAGGGCATCAGGTTTGTGCTCCACCTCCTGCCAGCCCTCGGTTCCAATGCTGGGTTCCAGCCAGTGGTCTTTGCAAACTAACCCTGTCCCACATTTTCTGTCCACAAATCCTTCCCCAAAGTCTTGCCCTGGCCCTTTTTAAATTCTGTCTTCCAGTGACATCTATCCTAAAAGCCCTATTCTCAGCCTCCCAATTAGGACCTTCTATCCTGGCTCCCTTTTAGGTACCCCCACTCCCCCCCATGCCCTCAGTTCATTCCGCCGATTAAACTGTCCTAGGGCGTTCTGGCCTCCTCTCCCGGTGCCCTTCTGCTACTTTTCTCATCCTGCCACTCACGGCCCAGGGTCTGGACCCTTCCATATCCTCTCCCCAACGTTCCCTTCCCGCCCATCGGTTCTTTCTAAAGAAGAAATATATATTTTTTTCCATTTCTGGGGAATGAATTCAGGGGCACTTAACCACTGAGCTATATCCCCAAACCTTTTTATTTTATTTATTTTCCCAGACAGGGTCTAGTGGAGCAGCTGCTCCTCCTGCCTCAGTCTCCTGAGTCTCTGGGATTAGTTCTAAAATTCTAACCTCCGCCTTCCACCCGCCCCCGCCCCAAATCGCCCTTCTTTCCAACTAACCTCCCGCGCGTTCTATCCCCGCCCTTAGCGCCTCACTGACGTTCTATC